>LUCM01004760.1:0-111547 GCA_008360955.1 Fasciolopsis buskii | reverse complement strand
CATGATTCTTGTATGCAGATGACACTCGTGTGAATATGGATCGGTGATTGAAGTGTGAGGGACAGGTCCGATATTTCCATAAACAGAGAGCGGATGTTGGTACTCAACAATGCCAGAAAGGACATTGTGGCCGGAAGAGTGCGCGTAAGGATTGCTTGCCAGCCAGCGCGAATGCCTCTTTTAAATGGATAAGATCTTTGAGGTGCAGCAGTGCGTGATCCCAGTCCATATTGAGAAAGAATACGGTTTTTAAACAACAGTAATCCCGATCGATTGTGGCGGCAAATAGATACCACAATCCAACCAAATATCCGGCAAGCATATAACGAAATAAAGACGACGGATTTGTAGCGCAGCCAGTAAAAGGGCGCGCGCATATATATGATAACCCAGCAAAATGCATTGGCGTCCAGTCGACAAAAGCCGAAGGGTGACCGAAACTATACAGCAATGAAGAAGGCCGTATATATCACACTGGCATTTGAGGGAGACCATAGTGTCAACGATATGCGCCACAAACTCAATTCAGCCATGAATCCCACATTCAAAGCCACAGAATTTCATCTCTCGCCAACCACCTCAGGTATCTCACATTCTTTCTAACGTCTCGTTTACCAGTTCATCTGCAGTTGTGGGGACATTTACATCGCCAGAACAGACAGAAGATTTTCACAACGGATGTCAGAACATTCTCAAATGGTTGGCCAAATCAATGTCACAAAACGCAGACAATAATTATCCCGATTTCGATCCAGGGTCATCACTCGCGAAATATTTGATCAAGACCAAACAGGTTGACCTCGTTTCTTGTTTAAACCTTTAATACTGAACGGAAAATTTCAGCCCTCAGTAAAACACTGTTAATCCAATTGTGTAACTCAGCGATTTGTACACAAAAGCTATTGCCACAGACTTCGCGCTTATCATGGGGAAAATACCATTTGTCTATTGTGCTGAATCGAACCTGTATGCTCGTTCATTAAAGTTTATAACTGAATATCAAAGTTTACAGACTGCTTCACGTAAGCGTTTGAAATGAGTGAAAGGAAATGTTAACACAGCAGTGTTGGTCTCCTTTTTCTGGATAAAAGACCCTTGGTTTCGACCTCACTTTTAGTTAATTCTAGTTTGTCCAAAGGCACCCGGCGAGGTTGAACCGTAACCGGTGTTCCCCTGGCGATTCGGTGCGCAACACGGTCACTGGGTCTTTCTCTTCAAACGGTTTTGTGATTGGTATTTGATAAATAATGAATGAGAAGCAATTACAATATCGTGAAATATATCGGGAATTTGATGTCCATTTGTGCTTGTTTTGGAAACCGTAAGTATAGTGTCCGGCGAGGGATCAATCATCTAAAACCTAGTTGAGTGAATGAGTAATTTGTAGTTCTGCAGAAATTCAATCAATGTGAACGTCGAATATATTTGCTAGAGAGGCAAAAAAAGCAACAGAACATCACAAACTCAACGGTTTCGTCAAGTATGTCTTCGGGCTCAGTTGCATAGAGGACCTTAGTAATGGAACCTCGAACGTGTCTTCTATCGCGGTTCATAAATCCCCTCAGTCAGTAGAACAGCAACAAGATGCGAAAAATGCATTTCATGTATAGCGGCATCGACGTAGCGCCGTTACGAAAACACACGAGTTGGTAAACGACAGTAAAAGATGCCGAACGGTCGGAGCAATTTGAAAGCAAAGAATCTCGAGAAGTGCAGCAAGAGCAAAAACGTGCGGATCTTGTTTTCCATGAGACAAACGTGACAGAAAAAATGTCACGAAACTGATGTCGAGCTACAAAACAGATCCTATAAAAGTGGTATACGAAAATAATCAATTTTCTCTGAGTGATCGGTGCCACGACGGTCGATTTCTTGCTGTCTATCTCGAATAGACCTATTTCTATCGTACACCATTTCCCATGCAAAAGTTCGCCGCCTACCGGTGTCGCTTACAGGCTTAAACAATTTTTGTTTGTTACCTGAAGCCACCGCTAATTCCATTTTTCGACCACCGTATCCAATTTAATTTCATTGCAGATCAGTTCAACTTCCTAATGATTCACGATGCAGTTTAGTTTGAGTTAACGTGTTGGGGCATCTCACTGAATTTTTATCTCCAAATGGGACTGCAAATGGTAGATAGCACACCACATACAAGAGGGGAAGGCAGAAGCAGAGGTCGCAATTATGGGGTCTTGTTTTTGACGCAGACAAATAATTTCTGCCCACGCTAGTAAAAAGACTGTAACTGCACTATTTTGTCGGACTTCGTTCGTTCATAATGGTTGATATTTATGGTAGAATAATTGGCCCTAAGCGGTCAAGAATCCCGGAAAGGCATTGATTTTCATTGCGAATTACTGCAATCCATTATATGCTCTGCGTGGATTGTGCCAGCCGGGAATCTCGGTTTGCATCTCAGTTCCGTTACGATATGGAGAATGGCATTTTGACTATTGTCAAACGTGTTTGGCTGCGTTTACGTTGCCTTAGCCTGTTTTTATTTGACACGCCCATAAGCTTTCTTAATCTATACAAGTAACAAACTTTTGTTTGCATAGTTATTCAAATATGTGGAGCAGTTTCCTACGTGTTTCTTTTGATATGTCCTGCAGGCATTTTTACGGGTATTGTAAATAAAATGTTAGTCAGTGTGTTTCGGGACAAATTTCCGTTGCAAAATGAAATGGTCTAAAATGATATTGCAACGATTAATTTGCCCAGTTGGTCGCAACAATGCCCATTTGTGTGCCAGTGCCTAGGTAATGTACGCAGTAGACAGAAATCTCACTAAAAAATCCCTTAGAAATATAAGGCTGATATTTTTAGTCCAAAAATCTGCATTGAGTCTGCTAGTTAATGTTTTACAGGAAGCTAGTTCAGAATAAGAAGGATGCAAAACAGCAACGCAAAAACGTTTGTTTCCACTATGATAAGTCCAAATCAGTCAGAAAAGTGCCATTCGGAATTCTTAATTAGACTAATAAAAGCTGGATTTACAAATCCGAAAAAAAATCTGATTATTTCGGGTGGTAAATGGAGGCAGTAGTTAGCAAATGAGAGAAAATAGCAAGGAATAAGGGGACAAAAATATCCTTCACATTGACGTCCATGAAAATCGTGATTTTTCTCAGTCGGGCTTATTGTTCACGAGTTTTTAGCAATAACGTTATTGTTTTTAACGAGCTTTGACCAGGTTTATACTCGTTTGCTCAATCGAAAGTTTGGCCATCATGACGGGCGATCTTTCTTGATGTTAGTAGTAGATCCACGTCGGTTACTGATTGCTTCCACTTCGTTTATACTATCCAGGTTCAGATCGCAGCCACCTATCTGGCGCAGTGTTGTGACAATTTGGCCCAGCCTGCTCATCATCCGATCTTGATTGATTTGTAAATCAGTCAACTTTTGATCCATTAGGTTCATTCGGCGTTCAGTGCGCTGAACTTCCTCGTCACCCCGATCTTCTTCCTATAATCATATACAAAACCAAATCTTTTAAACCATATTCAGATGAATGTATCTCAGTTCAAGGCATTTTACCAGTACGTTTTGCCAGATGCTTCATTTTTCCGCTCTGAAATACGGTTGTTTTTCTGACCATTTTGTGTCAGTTTCATTGGTTTGTTG
The DNA here is from genome assembly GCA_008360955.1 of Fasciolopsis buskii. NCBI lineage: Eukaryota > Metazoa > Platyhelminthes > Trematoda > Plagiorchiida > Fasciolidae > Fasciolopsis > Fasciolopsis buskii. The sequence continues at coordinate 107,917 of LUCM01004760.1, read as the reverse complement.
TTTAAAATGAAAAGTCTGCTGTTAATGCAGATGCATTCACCAAAACTGCTTTGGATGGATAAAACAAGACGCGGTTACTCTAAGAGAAAGGCAAATCATCTCATAAAAGTAGATTTGCAAGTGTGGCCAAGATGATCCACGTAGGTACAATAAAGATTCAAAGACCATGAGGCAAAATTAGAACCAATTGGCAATTGGGTTATCAGAAAACCAGAAAATGCTGATGCTCCAGTGAAACTTTCAGAAACGTTTGCTCCTTCAGGGCATCATTTCTACCAGCGGAGAAACCCCAAGACATTCTTACATCTCGGAATGTAGGAGCAGGCGGAGAAGAAGTTGAACAAATGGAATAAATAAAAATTGATAGGATGAGATACTAAATGCGCCGATGCTTAGTGTAATATTAGGTTTTCTAACCGCGACACAGGGAGTTCATTGTAGTAAGGTCCGGTTTAATGGGTCATTTATTTTTTTAGGCGTGGAAATGGAGGGAGAGCTTTAAAGTCGGAAATTGAGTACGCAGGTCAAAGATCCCAGGAGAACACGGAAGTCGTAAAAAGACATTAAAAAACCCAAAATAAATATTAATCAGACCCAAGGTGGGAGCTGTTATAGGACTAATGCGGATTTCACAGATAATGATTTTAGGGCAGCAGATCACTTTCACTTATCGATCGTAAACGCATATCCAAACCGGTTTTCACTGCTAAATGGATGTTGATTAAATGGTGGACTTGAATTAACAATGACTACTTATTACTACTAGTTTAAATCACTATAAAGGAAAGCCCCAAATCTGGCAGAAATATGCTGGAGGGAAACGAAGGTATGTTGAGCATCTGAACAACTAGTAAAAGGAAATATTGCAGCTCTGTTGATTTCATATATGAAATAAACAACCACATCTTGGAATCACTTTTGAAATTTTTAAATGTTCCTTGTTATACTTGAAAAGAGAACCTCAATCATGTTTATCATGGAGTGGAAGTACAAAATTTAAATTGTCTAGGTGAGTAGGGACAAAGAAGAAATCATTCTTGAGGGTCCGCTGAATTAGAAAGATGCCATCATCAACACTTTGCCCCGCAAAGATAACCGAAAGGAAAACAACAGGTAGATGACTCAGTACGACTCCTAGGTGGGCCTACTAACTGAAGCAAGTCGTAAGCCGATTTTGAGTGAAACGCCTACCAACGAACCAAAAAGATTCAATGAAGCGGATGGAAATGGAGGGCACGGAAATAGTGTAAAGCAGACATAAGGGTCTGGCTTTTACTCTTACTGTCGACTAGAGTTGGGAATTGCGAAGCACAACGGCTACTCAGAAGGCCAACGGTGACGTTTCTAGGCCGGGATCCGCAGTATAATTTAAGGAAACAGAGTTGTTCGGTCCTCTGGTGAAGAGAAAATTTGAGCCCCACGTGGTATATTAGACACTGGCATTGAAACTATTCCTGAAATTCAACATAACGTGCTTCGACTGTATCCAAAATTTGTCCACTAGAATGGATGATGATCAAAAACGAATTACCGAAAACTAAACAGCTTAGATTTGTACTCAGTGGACAAGCACAAGTCCAGCGGTGACATAATCTAAGCAATAAAAGTATTGAAGGATGAACCTGGGTAAATACCAGAGCTAAGATAAATGGACGTACTAGTAAAAGAGGAACTGAAAGGGGAACGGCTTTGAAGGTGAATATTCTGCCCGTTAACAACTGCCTGAGATCTTGTTTTTCAAAGCGAAGAGGCTGTGTTTAAACGGGATTTTAGTAAATTTGACGTGTCCCTCCTAGAACATTTAGCTGAAATAACTGGTGACTTTATTTTCGATTCACCGTCATGGGAATTGCGAGGAATAGATCTCCAGAGGAACAAGAAGTTCAAAACATTGAGATTGATTCAAATTCAACCCCCATTTGGAAAGGAAACATATTACTCAAAACTGAGCTTCAAACAACCTTCGCATTCTGGCATAGGTTAACATCAGAAAACGAATTTAACATATTCATTTCACTGTACCAAGCTAAATTAGGTCAATAATTTAGCTGATAAATGGTCTTCCGTTTCGTATACAAATCCGCCTGGGGCTTTGTTTGGGTCCTTTTGAAATCGAGAAATGATGCCAATTATTGTACCTATTCTACTGCGGAATTATTAGAATTTATTTCTAATATTCCCAGTGTCATCTTGGTATTTTTTTAGTTTGGAGTCTTTGTGTGCTGTATGAGTTCCCTAGTCAGCCATAGATTTAAAGTGTCATTATGAGGAGCATTTCGTTGAAGGTAAGTGAAAGCTACAAGATAGGTATGTCTAGTGGTCAGAACGGGCTTCGTGTAATGCACAATCAGCACATCTGCTGCATGCTCGTTTGTGAAACTACTAGGTTTGGATTGTTTAAGCAAAACATCATTTTTCATGGCGTATTTTCCAAAGACGAAAAAGCAACAAATCAGAAACATACGTTGATTTCATCGTTACCGCATAGTCGGTTCCAAAGCGTTCTGAAGCAGGTAGATGCTGTATCTGCCGAGCAGGAGGCACTGCGCAGTTTACGCACGGAAAACGTTTTTGGTTCCATTCGCTCGTGAATCCAGTGAGGAAGAAGGGCATCAATATCCAAGAGTAGTTGTATCTGAAGATTTTTCAATAAATTATTAAACTGAATCTGTCGGATTTTGATCATGATCAGTCAAGTGTTACGCACATCACGCTGGATTCACTGGTGGTCGTTGGAATCCTGAAACTTTGTTAGGAGAGTTCACAAGTAATTGTGAGCTTTGTGTAAAATAATTGGGTTAGGAGAAATCTCGATGATAAGTGATGACTGGGCCGTCATTGTTGGACGCAGATATCACATGTGCTGCAATTCTAAATGGAAATTTTTAACAGTCTCGCCAGGTAACTTAGCAAATAATCAAAACGCAAAATACCTAGACGTGAAGGCGTGATCAAACCTATTAAGAAGAAGAAAACCTGTCGTCAGCAAATCATAAGTTCCTGAAAGGGGTCTGCCATAGTAACACCTGAAAGTAATTACATTCATAGTGTCGGCTGGTATCAATGAATTGCTCACATATCGGAAAAAATCTTGATCGGCAGTTTTCTGGGCTTTCCATTGCCCCTCGATTCCTCAGTCCAAGCAACGAAATGATAACAAGAACCCCATTATCGGAGACTACACAGATCTCTCGCAAAAGTAGTCGATGGGAAAAAATGGAACGATTTAGAACTGTGAATTCCCGCGGTAAGTAAAACTTCATGTATATGATCAAACCGACAGATAAAGTAGAGGAAAACTATGGAGAGCAGACTGATTAAACATTCTTGAAAGCTCCCCGCGAGCAAATAAACATGATTTAATCCACGGTTTTTTCAGAAACACCGTATGGGAATTTGTCCCAATAGACGTCAATTGAATCAAAACCCCTAGCTGGAGCGTTTTACAGGTCAACGGGAACAACTCCTAGTTTTTGGATACCGAAAATGAAGTAGAATAAAGAACTACAAATACGTCAGTTAAAAACTCACTTGCATTGCGAGACGCTTAACCACTGCCTGATTCTGGACACCTTTGATGTCGTCCACGGCTAAACCGACTAACAAATTCATAATCACGAGGGTCATCACGATTAGGAAGCCAACGAACATGGAGTATGTGACACCGTCGAAAAAGATCTGATTTTCATAGGCGTTCGATTCAAACTGAGTATTAAAGAGCTGAAAATTCAATGGTGAAATTTACATCAGGAAATATCAGTTATTGCCAAGATAGAAAAAAATTCTTATTCATCGCGATTTTTGTATGCATCCTGCAATTGGTTTATCCTAGCACGAAAGATTCGAAGTATTGAGTGCACTAGAAGTTTGACTGTATCAACATCGACTGCGGAATGTTACAGTGTAGCATTGTTCTCACGACCGCATGTGGCCAAGGGTATTAGTCGACCGTCAGCACAAAGAGTTAAACGTTCGAATTCCAGAGGCGTCGGTAACTTTTTTGGTAGCTGGCTATTTGCTATCGCTAGTCGTCTAATCCCACCTGACCTAATAAGACCTTGTGTGGTTCTGTCACGGGCTTCCCTCTTCCGTTCTAGTGACTACGGAGTATGCTCCTTCCACTAAGCGTGGTCAAACATGTCATTATAAAATACAAACATATATTACGGTTCTGGGGTTTTCATACGTTCCAAGCCAAATCACCATGTGATCACTCGGTTATTAGAAACTTTTAGGTCCTCGTTCTTAATTGGTTTGTCTCTAAATAAGAGGGTTTCAACAAAGAACAAAAATCTGGCAACTGCACCCAAATTTTGACCAGATTCGACCACGTCACCCTGCCGAGATAATAAACCCTACTGGTATGCCACCGCTAGACTATATAACGCGAAATGTTTTCTGTAATCAACTTGACAACTTCCTGTCTTCCTGTAAGCCAGTAAGCAGCAGATAGTCAATTAAAATGTTATTTAAAATGTCGGTGGTTGGAATTTAAAACGAAGTATTTAGGGATTGTCGGTCTCATAAGATGCACTGAATGTGGTGTAACCTTCCAGCCTGCCTTCATCCACAACCTACTTAAGGAGAAGTCGAACAGTCGCCTAAGCAGCCACTGGTTCCCTCATCCCATCTCTCAAATTGGATAATTATCGGAAGCTTGTGGGCGCTACCTGGCGCTAGTGAGATGTTTTTGCTCATGCCTGTGTCTATTCTTTTGTGTAGTCTGACGACCGGCCGGTGGTGGTCAAGCGGATAAGGTCGTGATGTTTGGACGTGAAGGTTGCGGATTCGAATCATCCCATCGCCGGTCAGCTTCCCCAATGTTGGCCGGGACAGCCTTCGTGAAAAAGATGCACATAGTAATTTCATTAATAAAGCGAGCAAAAAAGTAAAAGTGATAAGACCGACAGAAAAAACTGATCTGATCTGGTGTGTTGGTCTTTCGAGGTTGTCTATCATAAAAGCAAATGTTTCCTCTTCTCTGTCGTCTGATACTTTTGCCGTTTTCTGCTATTGACCATCGTGCAACCCATTTTGAGCTTTTGTGATCTTTAAGACTGGGGTTTAGATAGGTGATAATTTCTCATCAGCCGAGGTGAAATCGTCATGGAGTGGACAGTCGTCTGTGTTCACGGTGTTCATAGCGATCTTAATGGTAGATGTGACCAGAATCAGTATAAGATTGACTTTTATGCTGTCTTATGCTATACTCCGTCTTCCCAAAATTTCATCTTTTGCAGTTGACTCAGGGCTGACCATCATAACAAATCAATATGCCGCGTCACTGGCACAACAACACGGAACACAGGACTGACACTGATTTTGAATTTCCGAGTTTAAAGCGACCATTATTTACTATGCACCTGGACAGCACAGGTTGAAAGGATTGCACAACCTATCTGAAATGCAAGGGAGAAAAAAATCCAGCATGGATCGAAATCCAGTAAGCGTACCAATACGAAAACAACCGAATCCAAATGGGGGTCATCAGTTTATGCGCCACAAACATTTCTGCAGTGCTAACCTTGGAATTACAATAATTTGCACCTGGCTAATTGCTCGTCAACCACGATGATTCTGACTGAGTCATTACTGCATGTTGCTAGTTGCACCTACGGACCTCTGGCTCACGGAGCTGCCTTTTGATTTCGCAAATAACCTTGGTAACATTGGTTGCAATAGCCCTATCGAGGAGCCCTCGCTACTTGTATGTCACAGGCTTTAAATTCAGTGACTTGGCAAAAAGATGACCTTGACATTGGAAGAATGTTGATGGATTACAATTTATTTGAGCTGTACTGGAAGAACTGTACTCAAAAAAGTCAGTGCGAGACAGTATCTCAAATGTAAACGGGTAGAAAAGATTCCGTTTCTAGGCTTCAAATTTAGCAACCAATAGTGTCCGAAAGGTCGACGAAATAATTTCGGCAACTTAGTACGTAGTCTGCAACTCATCACGCTAAGTTGTTCATGTAGATGTTGATTTTGGTTGATACGCTTATTATGTTTTGATTCACGTTGGGTTCCCTAATTTGTTCATTTCAGACCAGTTATGCTTCTAACTCGTGAATCACTCTTAGCGCTTTCTCAGTTTGGTAGCCCTACCAGCACGAACACTTACACTGCAAACTAAAAGTGGGAGTCCGCAGGCTACGAACTGTATGTCACCTCAAGATCTTTCTAGTGGGACCTTTTTGAGGTTAGGCTATTAATCTTAGAAATGTCTCCATTCTGAGGTCAACGAAAATCAATGGTTTCAAGATATAGACAATGAAAGGGTGAATATGGATAAGGATGACCTGGCGGGCCACGGCAGACGCGCTGTAGATTTCATCCCGGTTGGTGATAAGGTTAAAAACTCCGAAGAATGTCAAAGTGAGCTAAAATTAGCGATTATACGGATCGTAGAAATCTGTGTAGTACCCTTTGGCGTTACAACTTCTGGCTACAGACATTACTCATGAAACATGCTTTGTGTGCAGTCTACTGTTTGCCATATTTCAGAGCTACAGGCAGTAATTTTGCTTCTTTCTATATTACAAAATTCTGTCAAACAACAACTGTTCAGTTTTAGTCCGCATTATTTGTCCGAACGCAATGGCGAATTCGATCGGAAAAATGAAGTCTTCAGACTTGAATACAGTGTCTTTTTCACTTATATACTTTTTCTCGTAATCATCCGGGGTAGTACATTATTTCTATGAAGCTATTAGTGGACACCTGAATCCTTCCAAAAAGTTAAATTCATTGGCTATTGGGGAATAAAAATTCCTACTAATCAAGTTGGCAAGTTACGATGTACATCGCATTATTATTGCCTTCATCTAGTAATTGGATTAACTACTGGACGAGGAATATGGTGCCCGATACCCTGGGATGCACTGTCTGTGGCAGAATCACATGTGAATAAACCCAAAGAATGCGTCCCATGTCAGGGACTGCCTGAAAAAGTCGATTTTATTCCCAACATAAACTTCCTTTTACACACAATCGTTGCCCTAGATACAGCGAAATCAGTACAATCACAGTGAATAAAATGGGTACTACGAAGTAGTTGAAGATAAGGAGCATCGCGTGATAGTCGTAGTCAGGGGAAGTTTTGCACCACACCGATAGGCAACGACGGTCAACTCTCCGAATAATTTCTAATCTACCCTAGACAGCACAGAGCTGTAATCGAAAGTCCCTTGAATAACCAGTTCGGGATACATTGTAATTAAGCAACGTCAAAATCTTATTCCATACCAACAAAGTAACTTTTAGATCTACTTTGGTACAACTGCATTTATCATGCTCTATTCACGCATCTGAAATATCTGGCGGCGACCCAACATGGTGGGAACGATCACATTATATGTTAGACGAATTCATTTCAATAGCTGGTATCTACTCCAAGGAAACTATGCCATTGGTGCAAGTCTGGTTCTTTGTTGGTTTTGCTACTCGGGAGGCTGCTCAAACGTGTAGTTTTATCGCCTGGATATTGCGATTATCCCTGTCTTCATAGTTAGGGCAGAGTGCACGCAGAAAATGCCTAGAATGGGTCGCGAAATTTCATCATATTTTGAAATTTATTCATCTATTGAGGAAATGAGTATTAGAAAACCAATTGTGACTTTAAACTTACGGAGTCGAATTCAAATTCGCCCATAGTCATCACGGACGTTTTAATCAACGAGTTGCCTAGACTGTTGAACTGAGCATGATTGGACAACAGAATGTGAAATCCGAAGGCGAAAGCAAAAATAAAGAGAAAGAATACAGCAAAGAATTTGATGAAGGTTCGGATAATCACTGTGAACATGAGAACAAAAAGACCCAGAGTAGGTATCCGTCGAAGGAACAGAAGAAGATTTAGCCAAGCCAAGAAAACCCCCACGGCTCCGCATTGCCACTGCCACCCCTGTGTAAGAAGATGAAAGGGATGAGAGCAAACTTAAGTAGTTGTACGATGACAGTTAAATTTTTGCAACGATAAAATACACATTAGAAATCTTTGTGATGAGTCAATACAAGAACAATAAAACTCAGTAAAAAATGTCTATTGGTGATTGCTGCATTTAAGATCGAGTTCTCGAATCGTCACCTTCAGTTTGTAACTCTTCCCTTGAGTAAAAATTCACAAAACTTCGAAGTGCATTACTAAAAGCAAACAACAAATACGCACTGACGGATTCATCTTCGCTTCCTGTGGGTCGCATCTGAGTGCCGCAAAGGTTACCCTTATCAGGCTCACTGGATTGCTGTTTGTAGATCGCATGACTGTGGACACCAACTAAATGAGAACATGAAAAGATGGGCCATAAAATCACACGAGCTAATAACGGTAGTACCAAATAGGGAAGCCGACTTCAGTAGCCTAAACTAAGCCTATTGTCTATTAAACTGACAGCAATTCCTAGGCGGGGTCTGGAAGCGAGTGAAAAGTCACACTGCAAAAGCAAATTAATAACTGATGGAAATTTCGTTTGACAGGATCGGATTTACACAGTTCAGTACAAAGAAAATGTGATGTTTCAAGCAGATAGGGCAAAATGTCACTCAGAGCTTTGCGATGAACATCTAATGCAAAGGTTGCACGTGGAATTTTAGTTTCTCACTAAAGGAACTGCTAACTCCGTCGGATTTAGCAATCCAACTTGAAACTTCTGAGCAGAAACCGTTGGCCGAAAAACTTCCATTTAGAGAAGCTTCGAACGAATTTCTCGTTAAAGATTTGACGAACTTTGAGCACATTTTATACAACAGTTCTACCCGAAGATTAAAGTTCACTTTTCATTAAAAGAAAGTAAAAGAACTAATTAAACCGGGGTGGAGGTTTGCATGGACACTGCCGAGTCAATACCAAAAAAGGCAAACCAGGAGCGGATAACGTTGCTTTTCGCAGCACAAAGTGGTATGATCAATCAAAAATGATGTTCCCACTAGAAAACACCAAATGAAAAACGAATTCACTTACCAATTTCAAGCCATAATTATTCAGACAACTGTAGACTTCAAGCACAGACAATATGGCCAAAACGTATATGGAAAACTCCATGAAATTTTCCATGGTCAAGTACCGGCGTCCTGTATAAAAAAGTTGAGCTATCTGAAAAGGGAATAACACAGCCATGTGCCTTTACCTTAGTCGATATTTCCGATTGGTTTCCGTACAACTGCTTTGCCGTGCAACACAATCAGCCACACATACACTTAAGATGTTGAAATACATAGTAGATGGTCAGTCCAGAACACTGGTAAGTCGCAAAATATCGTTATACGCGAGATGTATACTGTTGCCTAGGTCTGCTGAAATCAATAAATATTTAACGGATGTTGGTTGGGATGACGAGGTAAATTGAACGCTCATTATCTTATGAATTGTTTAATCTTAGCTACCGATCAAAATTATACAGGTAACCGACCAATTTGCAAAATACCCAGTATTTCGTTCTTGTTGTGATATGAGCAATGTAATTTTATCTCTAATTTCTCCAAACCGACTTTTTCTGAAGCTGCTATGAAGTCATCGTCAACCTTACTTGTGAACGTCAAACATTTAATTTTGTCAATTTCTTCGACGCTCGTTTCCCGTTGAACTTAATAATCTGATCGAAACTCTTGCTGTTTTGTCTCTATTTTTATCATTTTCCATGCCGGTGAAACCCCTTGACTTCTGCTCTTTCATCTTAAAACGTTCGAAATTGATCCTATTTAGCACGCACTCACTAGGTAAAGCTGTGACATCATTTATGTATTATCGTTAGCATAACATTGTGCCGAATACATTTATTTGACCATGAGTAAATACTCCATTTTCTACTGCTTACAAGGAGCTTTTAATCATAACCATGGAAGCATTAACGTAGCACTGGGATTCAACCCAACTAGGGTAAAAGCATGCCCACACGAATCTGAGGGTTTACAAAGGTCAGCCAATCACAGGTGACTTCGACAAATCAGCACAAATTGCCAACAGCTGACGCACACAATAATGAATTTTCACACGTTAATAACAGGCGCGTCGTTTCTGCATAGTCTGGACATCCTGAATTCTTGCTTCGAATTTCACACAATCTGATTTACTTCATAACTAATAAATTGCTACGTTTCAGCGTGTCAGGTTGAAATTAGTAATTAGATAGAAACCCTTCTAGCTCCCCAAATATAAATAGTAGGCCTGCAGTGCATATTCGAACGGGGAAAAGTACGCACTTACTTCCTTCAGTAAATTAACCGCACACAACGCTAACACAACGTATTTTGAAATTGTGACGGTAGTTGCAATCGATTTTTCAGGATAATCCAGTAACCCGTTCAAACAAGCATCCATAAGAGAAAATTTTTTCAGCGTTGAGCTGGAACAAAATTAAACAAGGATTTCCAAACAATTATGCCTTAAAATCAAGGATAATGCTTTCTTAATTGTTATTCCCCTGTCATAAACTCGTGGTTAGAGCTAATTTTTAAAGCCAAGTAAATTGTAATCTGATTCACAGAATATAAATGTACAGCCCCACGGGATACTCGTGGAGAACTGTAGGTGCAGTACTAAGTTGAACTCCAGCATGTTCCAAATAAACGTTTTCCAATGAAGTTAATATGAATGGCACAAATTTTGAGTTACTTGATCTTACGGTGATTCATTACACAGCATCAATGCGTAATTCGCCATCAGAAATCAATGGAATCATCTTTTCATCCGGGAATGACTATCCATCGCGCCCAAATTGAAACCCGAGCCTAGGACCAACAATGGCTATCAAAAATCAACACTACACGAATCGGCGCCCCAATTGTCGATGGATTTTGCTGGCCACGCATTTTTGCCCGTCAAAGGATCGGCTTTCAGGCGATGCGAACTCAGTACATTCAGTAGTGGGAAGCTTTTCTGCGGTTTAAGCAGTGCAGAAGAAAGCACGATCACCGTGGACGGACTTAGTGTTAATCCATTGCGAAAGACGTTTCACCTGAACGCTTTAAATCCATGAACTTGGCCTGGTTGACTTCAATTCCTGACCACTCCGTTGGTCGAAAAACGGCGCTTTAATTAGTAAGCGTAAATATAATGAACGAAGAACGAACAGCAAGATGTCTTTAAGTCTCTGAGTCACTTTCATATCTTTCCAACGGACAGGCGGTGGTGTTATTCGGTGGGTGGCTGGCGGGTGAGTGCTTAGAGGAATGCACGAAGTCCATTGGAGAACAGTCAAAGTTGCGCCTGTTTTCTCTGTTTCGATGGGCTTGGACCTTTTATCTTCTACTTCCTTTATTAATAAAATAACAATGTACATTATTTCTCAGGAAGGATTCGCAGCTAACAGGGGGCTGCCAAGTGGGGAAGTTGACCGGTGGAGGGAGGATTCCAACCAGCGACCTTCCGATCCAAATACCATGACCTTATCCGCCTGGCCGCCGCCGTTCAGAACACGAGTGGACGCGTGTGTGCATTGGTCAATTGAACGACATTGTGAACATCCATGAGTGCGCGCGACTGAGGTCGCATCCGTCAGTCGGACGAACCGGCGGATTTGTATGCCTAAGTAACACTTTCCAGTCAATGCAAACAAAGACAAATAAGCGCTGACCTCGTTATGTGGATGACAACCTATCTTTGTGAACCATGTGTGTGTGGGCGCAAAGCACAGCACCCGACAAACTCAACGGGACAGTCTGTTGACTTAGCGCGTGTTGCATCCCTGTCGGTGCTAAGGTGCAGCAAATTCCACGTAAAGCATGCATGTAGCAAGACGAATTATCTGAATGCCGTAGCAAATTATGTACTGTATTCAACTAACAAGTTACATTTTTCTGATCAAACCGGTGGGTACAAGTTGCCTATATCACACCATTACTTGCTATTTCGACAAGTCTCAACACAAACCGGAGGTCATCGAAATAGCTTTGAACTCGATGAGTACCGGACTCAAGATTCGCCTTCACTAGAGTTCACCAGTAGTCCAAACCTATCATTCTACCCTGGAGTAGAAGGAGCGAAGTGTATAGTAAGGTTGGCAGGATGACCTGGGGTTTGCGATTTGCTATCGAAGATCGAAGAACAGCTAGAAAACGAAAAACAAGAAGTTGCAGAAAAATTTGAACTGTATTTAAGTATCGCAAGAAAAAGGAATAGAAGACCGCTTGCGGTAAAACACGTGAGCCGATTGCAATTTTGATAAGATTTAGCGAACACCGACTGAGTAAAAAGGAGTATGAAAACGCTCTTATAAAAACAATGACTGATTCATTTGAGAACATTGCCAGAGAGCTTCACTCATCTCCCATTTCCGGTTCACAGCAGAAAAATGGAAACAATGTTAAAATTTTGAGGAGACAAATTTTTCCTATTTATGCTCGACCCCAGGACAAAGAAACCAAATAGAAAACGCTACTGAAGTTTTCACCCAAGCTCTCGAAGATTCTGTGAAAATTATTGTTCATTTTACTTGACCACAGCGCACGCCAGTAGTACTGTAAGTTGTGCTTGGTATTTTAGCCCCACAGTCACGAGCAGTTTGCTGCTGCGTGAAATATAGATAACGAAAATCGAGATGGCGACCGGACCGAAGGATCCAAAGATCACAGGCGTTTTCTGGTGAATTTATTTGACATATTTTGAAAGCAAGTTTTTAGAATGTTTCGCAAAATATTTGCCCTAGTTTTCTGTCCTTAAGACGTCCTTTATAATCAGACGAACCATTTACTTTGTCTGAGGAAACAGTACTGTGGAAATTTCGGAACTATACTTATCTTCATTTTGGGTGACGGTTGCTGGGGCATGGAGATAGTCACGACTTACTTCTTCCGTATAATCAGATCGCCCGATTTCGAGATTAGCATGTTTGTCGAATAGAATGCCAGAAAAAGGACATAGATCAACAAGTTGACATAGTAAACCAGTCCGGTGCAAAGCCATTTTCGTTGGAGCAACATGGTCACTAGTTTATGTTCGAGCAGATGAGCCCGTTTGTATTGAACCTGAAGCATGGCCGAAATGTGGATGGTGATTACTAAAATGGGTGGTTTTCTAAAGTTGAAAGCAGCATAGAGTTCAGCTTAGATAAAGAACTGATCTAAACTGCTACGAAACCGTAGCGGTTCGTGTATCAACAGGGAAATCTCTCTAACTGATCTGGGGAACGAAAATATAAGAGCATGTCACAATTTCGTTGTGCTCGGAAGTGAAAAAGAGAACAATACAAACTTACCATCAGCATGAGTGGATGATTCTTGTTCCATATACGACTGTTTCTAGTGTATGGCCTGGTGTTGTTGTTTTTATTCACGCCCATTTCATCTTCATCCAGGGACAAACTAAATGCCAAGGTATCGCATGCCCCAGCGAGTGCCTGCTGACGAACAAGGTGAATGACTGGGTGTTAACATACTAATCTAAACAAGCTGACTCGGATAGTTGTATGACTCGACAGATATTGCAAAGCAAATATTTTCACCCTTAGCAATAAAACTGGTATCTGTGTATTTTTTGTAAAAACGGTTTATTATCCGAATAGTTTGGCAAACAGCAGATTCTAGATCAACGGTGATTTGCCAAGATTCCAATGACCGCTTAATTCCACCCAAATAAGAGTATAAAACGTGACGATATAAGTTCAGTAATTTGAATGAAAGCGTGACAACCACAATTATATAAATGCATACAATAAACATATAGCACTACTTGGGAAACCCAACTGAATGGTGACCAGACTCATTCGTGATTCGTATGATTGATTAACCCTCTCAGGTTTGGTCCATTCATGGGGAGACCCTTATGCAAACATGAAAAGTTTGTCGAAGGGCTTTCCGAAATCTGAAATTTCTTGCCTTTTGCGTGACCTTAGCCATCGGAGTAATTTTTCTACTATAAGAATTCTACTCTATTTGCATCCAGCGTGAGTCTAACTATGCATCTGATATTCCAAACTGTCTTTCGTCCGAGCTGTTTTAGAACTCACCGATAAATTTAGTCAGAGCGATAGTATCTAATCTAATAACAGAGTTCTTCCTGCTAAATGCATATAAAAGTTGTTTTCCCATGGACTTTTTTCGAAAAAAGTTTGCATAGAAGACCTGCAAGCTTCTTTGCTATTTTTCTACTCTAACAAGCCGTATTCACGAAAGTCGACTCAATCTTGCAATTAGAAACAGTGAACTGTATGGGCTTCCAGTTATTATTATTTCTGGCTTCCATGGAAAATTTAAATTCATCACAGCACGCTGAATTGGCCAGCAGTGATTACCAGCCGCAATCGAAACATGCTATTCAGCCTAACCAACTGTTGATGCGTCTATTTCGGGTCTGGTCGGCGACGATTACATCACTGTAACATATAGTTTGCAGTCCCGCTCTATTAATTACATCAGGTCACCCACATCATATCGTGTGGTTGTACGTAAGGTTGTATTTGCAATATATTTCGTTTTCAGGAAGCTGACTTTCAGTGACCTTTGATTTTATTAAACCCTGAACGGGCCATGCAGAAAGCAAATTCACTTTCAGAACACTAGTGTTCGAACAGATTTTACTTCGTAAAAAAATGGTGACTGTTTTTACACAGAATAACAGTTGAAACGAGAATTTATTCGAATGCAAACCCGTATTTGAAAGTGAATATTTTAACCCTACTGGCGAGCAGGACTGCCCTTTTATATCTTCGTCCCACGATTTTCTGTTCTATTGATGTACAAAAACAGCCCAATGTTGATTTCTCAGGAAACCACTAAACATGACGGTGGAACCAGCACACAGTTCAAGAATATCCTAATGTCTGATAACTAATTATACCTAATAGTGGGGAACAGAAATATTATTGTATTAACGCACGCATATCCGTATTTGTCCAGTGAAATTATCCGAGTCGACTACATAATGTTGCCTACGCCGATGATATGACCCATGTGACCAGGTGAAACTGATTAAAGTAACCTGAGTGTCACAAAAAACGAAAAAACCTATGGCACATGGTTCTACGAAAACGACTTGATTCTGCAAGCGCTGCGCGTCAGAGAAACTCCCGCGAATTCCACCGGCCCCGCATGCATTCCGCTCATATGGCGTTGCTTAATTCTTCATACCAATAGAATCCCAGAAGAATATTAGGATTCCTCAAAAGAAATGACCCGTTCGAACTATAACGGGTATCAAGTGATCATTTATAACATTGTGCAAAAGTAAGGCTATCAACAAAACCTGGTCAGATGAGCATTGTATTCATATTACCCTCCTCTAATGACAGGAAAATAGTGCCATAAAGTAACGTTTCCTGAAGCTGTGCACAATCTCTCATCCTCACTGAATAGGTCCTGCTATTGCTGTTCTTGATTAACGGTCAACCAAAGCTATCTGTTGCAGAATTGAGGGGAAAAGAACGTGACAGCAGTTTTTTTAAACAAACTGTTCGCTAACCAAAAATCCAGCATCCTTTCCCCGTCCATTGACAAACCGACCTAACGTTTTAGGATGCATCGTTTCCTCAGCCTTTAGGATGGCTTGATTGGACCATCGGGCGTATGTGTCCTCAATGAACTCGAAATTATAATGCGATACGGTGGACCCATCTTGATCTGTCTGTTTTTCCGTAAGACAACGATCCAAAACCATCTCTGCAACGTCTAAATTTCAAAAAAAAGAAAAACCAAATTCTCTTAAGAAACGTGCGGTCATCTTGCAGTAGGTGGCGCGAAATACTGTCTGAAAGTGCTTTGTTTTCATATTTGACAACCAGGCAAAAATGTGAAGCTTACAGAATCTATAAAGGAGAGGCTGCGAAAAAAGCTCATCTCGGAACTCTGAAAGATGCTGAACTAAAAACCGTGGTAATTAGGCGATTCAAACCACATCTCATGTACCGTATCTGGTTGGGGTACATAGCTGACCAGTCAACGAATACAGTCAGGACCAATAGGCTGATGAAGTAAAAATGTCCTTTGATCCAAATTGTTGAAGCACAAAAGAGGTCATTGTGGCAAGGTCGCATACAAGCATGAACAGACAGAACTCACGAGTGAAGCGGTAGTCTCCGGAATATTTATCTAATCAACGAAATATATTGTTCCATTTCGAAATAGACGGGAAGCTAAAATAGATTGACCAGTGGAGTTTCGTATTTCATCGTTTACGATAACGCAATCTTCTTCATTATAAATTACGCACAAATTACACGCTCAGACCTACTTGTACTAGAATGAAAAGGTAATGGCATATTGAAAGAGAAAGTCACTATTACTAATATCACTACTGCAAACACTATTGGTAATTATTAGGGCCACCTTATTTGCAAACTATAAAATACTCTCTTGTGAGGAGAACACACTTGGACCATTACGTGTGTGCGTGGGTAATGAGTATGTTTAGGAATCGCTCAGTGAATTGTCTGAACAATCCTATCGATTAGGGATTGTAATGATTGGACAGGACAGTACCGGGCCTGCATATCTGATCAGGGCCGCTAACTGCGGATTAGATCACGTGCTTCCTGGGGAACAACACATTATATTGCAGACCCTTTCATTTTCCAGATATAATTCCACTGACGTATTCAACAGCGAGGGCGCAAACAGCCAGAACCATACCTGGCATGTAGGCGATCAGTTTTCGCATCGGTGTTGTCAATATTCCGTTGGAAGTGACAGTCTGATTTCGTAGGGCACGTTTCCAATTAGGGCTCTGCAACAGAATTACGGCACACGACCTGGGCACAATAAAAAGTAAAGTACAGGTGGTGAACGAGTGCTAGATTATCATCAAAATTATGAATTCAAAGATCATTCAAAACTAAAGGTATCACAAATTACCACAGAATGAAATTTACGGTTGTGAAAAATCACAGTAAGTTATTTTAAAGTTTAGTCCTATCGTTCTATAATTTCCATTGAGCAGACATCTTTATTTCTCGATTTCTGGGTGTGCTGGCTTCTGAACGGCTTCCGATTCACTTGTCTTCAAGTGGGCTATTAAATAGGCATCCAGCCAATTCCCAAAGGCTCTAGACTATACAAAAGAAGTTTCTATTAGAGATTAACTTTCTAACAGGCTCCGTACTAATTAATCTTGAGATTAAAAACAAACAAACTAATTTCGGGCTATTTCAATTATTGGATTGGATAAAGTATTCACTCGGACAACGCTGTTGTTCGTAATTCTTTGAAGAGCAATTATTTTAAATCCTCAGTTGGACTTCACACCTGTTCAATGCAACGAATTCTATCCAAAATTTCCCCAACCACAATGTTCATAAATGAATCCGTTTTCGCCGAAAACAACAGTCCTTAAATTTGGTTTTATAACTTACTTCTGTCCGTGGTCTATTGCACTATCCAATGCATTCGGCCCGTAACCCGGTAGGTGTTCATTAATCACCATTCGAACTCCGGGATCAGCACCCCAGGCGAGCAGCAACTCGACAAGACGAGTATGGCCGTGTTTACAGGCCAAGTGAAGTGGAGTGGTCTAGGTCATGCAGGGTCAAAGTAGAAGTAATGAACATATAGCAGATTAGGTTCTTTGCATATAAATTAACAATCATTTGCTCTTTATTTTTAGTTTACCAAAATACGGTTCAGTTTTGCTATTCGGGTATAATGGGTTCTCTTCCTCCATTTATACCACAGTAAACGGCAACCGTGCTTAGCACTAAACGTGCAATTGTGATTCGCTATTGACTAACATCCTGGTTATAGGAATGATTTTACCGGATGACTTAGTTGTGAAAATTTGGTGAAAGCTTACAGGTTTGTTGAGGTCGTGTTCATTATGTTGATAAGATGCTCATCTGCGGTAGGATATCTTATGAAATGTTGCTCTGGTCTGCTCAGATAACAGTTATGGTGAGTCGCGCTAAACTACTCAAAGTACTGCAATCACAACGAATTCGCCGTAAGGACACTACCATCGTACTGGTCTTGGCCCCTGGCAATCTCGTTCAAATCTACTGCAATAGTGAAAATAATTTTCTATCACCGATTTTTCGGCTATCGCTTCCTTATTATCGTTGGTGCAACTTAATTCCATGATTGCAGATATCCAAAAACGTACGTTAGAAACATCTCTTGGGTCCACTGGTGAATCGTTTTCCAACAGAAACTGAGCACAATCTCTATGACCATTTGCAGCTGCGCAGTCAAGAGGGGTCCAACGTAGGTTATTTCGAGAATCTACGGCAGCACCATATCGGAGAAGTAAATCGGCAATGTTTTGATGCCCACGCGAAGCCGCCAAATGGATTGCCGAGTTTCCGTCCTCGTCCAATTCCGAGACAATAGCCGGTGATTTGCGAAGAAACAAACGGGCAATACTGAGACGCAAAATTACAAAGGAAAACAGAAGGGCTTTGAAAAGCTACAGTAAAGTAAACTTCCTGTCCCTTTTGGGAGTAAAATCCCCAATGACTGCATTTTCTGATTAGGGACTATCTAAATTTGCACTGTCAGCCTTGATGTGAGGTACATTCAGTAAGTTTGGATTGCCGACATTTGTTTAATTTCAGACAAAATAGTGGCCTTTATGCACTTTTATTTAGTTCTGCTGCCATTGTACAAAGGAGGTAATTTTAAAGTGATGATGCACCCATGCTTATCCGGAAATATTCATACCAATTCTGGTTTCCTAAGCAACCATGTAAGCAACATCCACAGTCAGCTGATATTTGAAAACTATAAATTCGTACTGTAGTGCACTCAATTATGTTTACAATTATTTCAAAAGGTATAACTAATAGAATTAGTCTCTGTGGGCCGAAAAAAACGCATATATATAATTATATATATATATATGTATTTCTCACCAGAATCGAATCTGTAACAAGAGGAGTGTGCATGGAAGCTCTTCGTCGAAGAGTCCACAGAAGAATCACAACTGTGATTCGTTGATAATTCTTCGTCAGTTGGGCTGAGCCAACCTTAGGAATGAGGGCTTCCATGCACACTCCTCTTGCTACAGATTCGATTCTGGTGAGAAATATCAATCAATTCGGAGTGTACAAGTATGTGGATGTTTGGACAAGAGAGCATCGGGTACGCATACCTGACGAGCGACAATAACCGCGAAACCGGTCGTGTGCTCCCGGGCAAATTTTGTTCACGCATCCAGATACTACTTCCTGCTTCTATATATATATGTATGTATACGTATATGAAACACATGTGTAATACTGTCGATGTTGACTATCAACCCATGAGTGAACACCAACAGTAGGTTTTGTGCTAATCATGGGTCAAGGGTTTCTCCGTGTGAGAAATGCAATTTATTCAATTGTTTTGCGAATCTGCCCGCGAGGAGTATCATATTCTAGTTTACCATTAACTTCACCGGGGACCAAGTTACGTTATAGAATGAAACCAACTGAATGATGTGGTGTGCTGAGGACATTGCAAGGAAATTGAGGAACACGGTTAGGCTTCTATCGGTCATTCCTGCTAGGGTAGAATAACCAGTGCATGGACTAGCGGGACATGACTGCACAACATGTTTTGGACAAAAGTAATAACCTCAACAAGGAAACTTCTGTTGTCACTGCTGTTAATCACGTGATTAATAAACCTCAGTTGGAAGGTCATTTGTATTTTGCAAACGCTGTCAAATGTGACGGGTAAGAAACCTTTAAGAGCGCGCCTACTTTGAGCATGAAGAGATCATTAACAGGATGAAAAGAGATGCATGATTTTGGCAGCTGTTCCATTTTTTTAATGTTAGTTTGTCCAGAACATCTCAACTAAAAGTGCAGTTGAGGTCATATTTCACAAATCGAGTAAGCTTGCCGTCCGTTATCTATGGTGAACATGTATACACGGCTACCATTGGAAACCGTTAATCAGTTATCTGTTTTGACTTCATCTCTCCCTGAGACATGATACAATTAGGCAACGAAATGCGGAGTTAGAAAACTAGTGTTCCTCGTTCGCGAAACTAAATTGGTTCCGCGAACGAAAAGGCAGTGTAGGTGCACTGTTTCAGAGAAAAATCACACGGTGCTCTCTTGTCTCCATCTTATTTTGAAATCATTTTACGCTTTCCTGAAATTTTTTTCCACCCTTCAGAAATATCTTGACTGGGGCGGAAGCAGTCAGAAGCAGTCATGTTTCATTGTCAACGGAATTTGTTTGTTGTTTAGGTTTACTGGTTCTCGGTGGAATCGGAACAAAAGCTTCGTAACGATGTTTAACTATCGTGGTTAACAACTATTAGCGTGGCATCCAAGTCGATTTTTCCGGAATACAATGCTTGGTCTGCTCTCTTTTTACTGCCAAGAGGATTGCGCACCACGACTAGGCATCTACAAGGATAATAAAGGAGAAAACTACTTTTAAGTACTTCAGGAGTAATTTGAATACCAGTGCTGACAGTCTTCATTCCCGGTCTCATTAGTTAAGACAAGTATGCCCAGTGGGTGTTATACATGAGAGTTATGCCCCCAGTTTTCAATCACTGAGAATGATTATGAAGCTGCGTAATTCCTGGGAGCGTATTCTGTGCAGTGTTCCAGAAAGCTAAGCAGTATAATGGTTTGGTCTTGGTGACCATGACTACTTGTCAGATGTAGGGTGGAGGGGTTGTAAACTTATGAAAAAGCTACATGACCCATGGTGACATACCTATTGTTCATCTTGGTAAAGCTGCAACTGCAGCGGCCGTTGTCTTGGAAACGGTTACCAGAAGCGATTTTGTTTTCTTTTATCTGGTTCACTATATAAAAGCGGCATATCGTGAAAAGTACAAATCTAGGAATCGGAGCCAATAACGAATCCGTTTTGTACGGTAGGGTGATAATTGTAATTAGATAAGAATTACACTGACTACATGCTCGTGCATTTTGATGCAAATGGTTTTTCTTCTGCTTTGCTGCAAAAAGCTCGATAGAACAATTACTACGCACCTCTAGCGATCTGAAATCAAAGACGGAGTTGATCGGGGCACAACGTCATTTGATTCGCCGGAGCTTCAAAATTCTCAACCCTTTTTTCACTAATAGAAACACGAAAGTACCACTGGCAAAACTCACTGCAGTCTCCCGTATTTTGCGGCGTAGTGAAAAGCCAAACGTTCTCGTTCATTCTTTGCCAACAAATCGGCTCCGTTTTCCAACAATAACTTCAAGCAGGAGAAAAAGTAGTTTCAGACTAAGGAAAACACGGACGACTTGAAAAATGACATTCGCAACCGAATTAAATATCATCTACGAGGTGCCTCACATATCTACCCGGTGAATCTAGTTTAATCGCCTAGTAATCGTTTTTAGGAGTATTCAATCCGGCTGATTAACTGTTAAGTTCTAATTTATGTCCCCGGTTTGAATGCAGGATGGAAGTGATAAGATGACGAAACCAGTTGGCTTCGAAGACCTACGAAAATAAGAATACCTGTGCAAAGTTTTACTCAGGGGACCCTGTGGAAAGTGCGAAATGATCCAATGAAAAAATATGTGGCTTAATTCTTGTAACTCGTGGCAGTTTTGTCCTCGGGAAAGTCGTACGTTTTATTACCAAGCAGAATCAGAGCGTGTGATATTGCCTCTGAAAATGTCACCGAACAGGGAATTTTGCGTTTAAAAGACGCTGTTTGCAGAGCAGAACTTGGGCTGGTCAACACCATGCACCTCATAACACTGAACAGCTGACGTACAGGGAAAGTACAACAGAACGTTTACTTTTGACTACCACGGTATTTTCTACATAAACCTCTCATACTAAGCTGCCTGGAACTAATATTCTTCGCGGCAATGGTAAAGGGACCGGTCTTTCCGAAATAAAAACGGGTTTCCCGGTGAAAGTCGGAAGTATTTAGGGCGGGATGAAAGATGCTATTCTGAAAATGTGACTAGATTTCCGCATTTTCCATGGGTCACTTCAACTACAAATGAAACTCCATTTTTTATCGGAAACAAGTATAATGCTCATTCAAGGTCTCCCGACTAACAAACTGATGGAATAAAAACATACCCAGGATACTGGTCCAAGCCGTAATAAATTACTTGGTAATGCCTGTTTGTGGCTCATTTTACGTCGGTAGAGCGACTGAGCTATCATCAGCTCCGGTTAAACGATACCGCCAACAATGGTTCCGCAGCGTACGATCTTGATTGACCTCGCATATGTAGAAATTATTAATCAACTCAAATTATCCGTGGAGGAATTTAGGAAATTCTGTCAATATGATTCAATCTGGACCAAATGCCTCCGGATGCAAACAGATGCAAATATCGATGAATAATTTTACTGTTCACGTGAATCAATATCTCAATGTCGAAAAATTGTCAAGTCTTGCGCATGTCATGACTCTCTCTGCTCCAGCATCTCAGTCTTTTCGATCACTTTCAAACCATATCATCTCGAATTTGTATTTCGGACGGCATTCATCCAATTTCACCACACAAACCGTATCGGTGCAACGTGAAATATTTTTTCATCTAGCGGGCTTCCAGTTCCATGAAATGTATCGGTAGGCATACAAAACTCGGAGACGTTTGTCTACTCGATCTTGTGTTCGTTATCTAACTAAACAAAGGTCGAGAACAACAATTTCAAGTAACAAATTTCAATAGCGAACTCAAAAGCCCGAGGTTGTACAATAGAACCAGGAACCATTTGGCTGCATTTGCGCACGTTCCGACTGTGGACAAAATGACTGTTTGCATAGTCAGTAAGGCAAACGTCGAAAGCCTATTAAAATAGAATGAATTACCAATAGCACAACAGCCTTGACGGAGGATTTGGGAAGAAGGAGTATCCAGTTCGCAAGTTAAGTTTCACCTGATAGATCGCACTGCCAAGCATCTTAGTATATCAACCTATTTTTTCCCCAATGGTTTTGTATTTGAACATGTGACAGTACGAGTGATGACCGACTCGATCGCGTGGTAAGCTTGCCCCGTTAGGATGAAGTGAATTAATTTAATAAACCCACTTCAGAAGGGATAGTTTTCCTTCTTGCATCAATTTAATTAAAGAATTTCCCAGAGACAGAACTGATTGCCATTAGCTTTTGGGAAGATTAAATTCTTCTTCGAGTCCCCAATCATTTCCGATCTGGAAAAAGGGTGGAATCAGGTCGTACTTTGACCCCGGTTTTATTCTTTGGTAAAGATACGAGTGACGGGCTTGTCACGACTGTGGGAATTGGTAGAGTTGGGACGAACAAGAGGTCATCCAACTTTGGTCATTCCAGTTTAATGACGATCGAGTTGGACTCAGTTAAACGAAATGTAGTAAAATGTAGATTATTCATGCCATCACATTCATCAATAGATATAAGTTTGCTGGTTAACGACATACAACTGACAAAGAAGTAAAGTCAAACTTTCCTTTATCCGCACAATGTTATTAGTCCTGTATGTCCCTAATGACAAGAGAAAGGCAAGTTGGTATTTTCATTTTAGTATTCACTAAATCCAGTTTTGTCTTACCTTGACAATTTCCAAATGACCCAGTTTGGATGCCTCATGCAATGGTGTATTTCCATGAATATTCGGCACATTTACCAGAGACTTTGCCTGTGGGTTCATGAGAATTTCCTGTGATAAACAACAATAAGAAACAAAAACGGGGACAATAAAAACACTTGTGGCAGACCGGTAATGTATTTTGCTTCTGGTTTCACAAAGGTGACAGAATTCAATGCGAGTGAATGAAAGTAGTTATTTGTGACAGTCAACTGATCGCACTTTTGGTTGCATTTTTTGGATTCTTTTTGTACCATGAGATTGTGTGGTTGACAAAACCATTCATTATTCGGTAACATCATTGAACGCACTATTTAGAAACAGTTTAATGTACAGGCGTTTCATCCTTGTTAGCAATTATCTCCCTTTTAAGTGCATTGCTATTAAACTAAGATCAGGCTCAGGAAAGGAAGTGTGTGAAGTTGCAGCAAGCTAATGACGATGTATTGCGAGCATCCGGATTGTGTAATCAGAACTCGACCAATGCTGAACTGTCACCTGTTGGTGTTATGACCCTTTTATCAAATACAGCATTAAATGCGTCAATAAACAGACTTGATATAAGTGACAGCACCGTGAGGATTACATGGGAAAAGTAACCAGCAAAAGTCAAATAGGCCAGGGGAACAAAAAATAGTCTACAGTTGGTCACTGCAAGGGGGGATGGAATTTAGAACTTGCTTGATGTGACTTCAGATGGTCACCGATGGGTGAACTGACTGATAAAAGTCTTCAGGAGAAATCTGTGCATTGATCCTTTTTGCAGGAGTTGATTCACTGAGGTATTTCTAACTGGCAGCCCATTAGGATTTCAAAGACCTCATAACTTTTCGCCAGTTGAGAGAAACACAATCAAACTGTTTTACCAATCAATCGGCTGGTGTACTCGTCCATTGCATGCACCGTCGGTTTTCGGTTACTAGTGCCTAATTTGCAGACCGACTGAAACGGATTACTAACCACCTTGTAAGAACAAAACCTAAGTGACAGGACAGCAGGTGACAAATACCACAGATTTTAACAGTTTGTCATACAGCGTCAACATCTAACTGGTCACTGAAAACCTAAAAACTACTGCACACTTGTTTTACCTTTGCTAAAATTCGTCAGTATCGCATATTTACCGTGCCCGAAATGAGACGCGAACCGGGGACGAGCGTATTTGAGTAGAACGTCTTGGCCATGAATCTAAGTCGTTTGCCTTAAGCGGTTCATGGACGGCAGTCGCTCGCGTCATATCTGTACCTGGTTTTTGGTGTTGCCAATATGTATTGCTTATTTTTACCGTGAGTTTGGGGTTTGTTTCATAAAAACCACCGTGATATACATATGAAATCTCCTACCAATAAATCCGAAAGAAATGGATAAAGTTATGGGCATCGGAGCAATTAAGGGTGATCATTCAGTGTTCGGCAGTCCAGTCAGATAGCGAAACCAGCACCAGTTATGTAGATTTGCGTAAATGACCTCCCACCTTATAAATGTTAAGTGCTTTTAGTTATCGCCTTATAGTTCGCACTGATTTTGTCTCCATGTTTGTGGACAAACTGAAATGGTCCAGGTTTTGCAGCTTTATTCAGATGCGGCTGAATTTCCGTTTCTGACGTCTTAAAATCAACTTCTGCTTTAAACGGCTGGTGGCTTTCGGGAGCTGCTGTATGTTGCATAAAATCACGTTGCTTCGTCACAAATAATTTTGAGTAACATTCATACCGGGTCGCCAATGGTGCCGAATCTCTGGTGAACTTACATTTTCAGGGAGACAGATTGAGGGGCAGAAGAATTACGTCACTAACCTAAAAATAATAGTCATTATCTATCACGATTTTACTATTACAATGACATCACTGAAAACCTTTCTACTTGAATAATTAGCTCCAAGCTTGTATCTTACCAGATGTTGATCTAGTTTTAACAAAATATCTCATTAACAACGGTAAAGCTGCTTTTCCAGTCCCTGGTCAGTTCAGTGTAAAATACCGAAGTTTCTCTTATAGAGGGGAAGTTTAATTGGGCTAAATTTGGAGATTTCGGCTTAGAGGAAAGACGTCATTGCTTATAGAATCCATTTTTAATTTGTAGTCATGAAATGCATTCGTATTTTCCCGGTAATTCGAATTACGAACGAACTCACTTTAATCCGTGTGCCTTGATAGTTTCTTTGATGTCTTTACTCGAATAACACTTTTCGTGCGCGGAAAATCACCAAATAAAGAAGTCGGGGAAGTGGAAAAAAATAACTTACGTGCAGCACCTCCAACTGGTTACCCTCTGCGCACAAATAAACCGAGGTTTTTCCACTCTTCTCTTGAGCGAATAGGTTCGCACCACTTTTTGCTAACAGCTGGACAGTTTCGATATGTCCTTTGGACACGGCCAGAAGTAAAGGGGTGAACGCATTGTGGTCTTCATTTTCCAAATCACTTCCGCTGGAATACCAGGTCGAGCAAGCATGTCGAATTTATGGGGACGAAGTAGAAAGAAATATGATGGCATAATTGTTGCCGGATATTAGTGGCCAAGTGGAGATCAAAAGTGATGAAATTAATGGGTGTTGTGTGAATTATTACAATTTGTGCGCTTGATAGTATAGAAATCGTTGAAACTGCATGTGTCGAAAAGTGAGAGGTCATTTACCGATTAGTCAGGTTCAGAGTTTTGTAATTTATTGTAGTACTTTGTTAATTCTATCACTGGTATCGCTAGCAACGGTGAAAGCTGGTCACGTTGACCAAAGCCTTCCTAGCATGTACCGGGTAACAAATAATTTTCTGCCTATGCGGTAACCACTGAGGCTTCGAAAACAGGGCCCTTTGCCCATGCTCCGCTGTTTTGGTTCGTTTTGAATGGTAGGTTAAAAATAAAACACCAGCCTTTGTCTGACGCGTAGGTTTATGCAAGTCTGCAACACTAAGTAGACGGAAACAAACGAAACGTATCAGGGGTTTTTAGTATAATAATTAACTTAATTGTCTGAAAAATTACGCTTATGCCTTCTTGCATTTTCGTTGAATCCATAAGTTTCCTTAATGCCCCATTGAAAACCACAATCAACTTTTAAGAACACTACCGTGCACCCCGTTTACATAGGACATCAAATGGATGAGCAAACTTTCAAAGCGAATCAAAAATTACGTCGGATGCAATCAAAGGCAGAAACATGTATACGTCAACATCAGTTTGTTCTCGACCGTGACATTCTACGTTTAAAATATGTTTGACCCGCTACGAATTTCCCAGTTCTTTCCAACGAATATCAATAGAACGTACAGGGACAGTAGGTGACTTTGTTTCTAAGCTTGACCATATTATTTTTCCAGCGAACTCCAATGGGTAAGTAGGCGGATGCATTTTCCGAACCGCAAAACCGGTGCCACTTTGAATCCGCTGTCCGCATTGCACACGCTATTTTCTCAATGAGCACTCCAGTCGCCTGTTTTCAAGGGTGGTTTTTGCTGTGAATTATTCAACCAAATTGGCACGAGTGGGCTTAATAAAATCTGCCACCGATAAATGAAACGGCCACAGTGAGCCAAAATTTAAACCATCCTAAACTTCTAATAATAATTTCGATTGCCGTTATTGAACGAGCATATAAGAGTATCATAATCAGATTATTGATTCTACTGAACATCACCAGAATAATAAATTATCCACAATCCCAAAGGTCTAAGTATTCATGTTAGTGATTTTATAATCGGGTTACTTTGAAACGGACATAAAATATCTATAAAAAGTGGACGTAATTTTAAAAGAACACTATTTTCCCAACCTTTCAGGCCCGGATAAACCGTAAAGCATGACTCTTATCTCACATTCCGCAAGTTAGCGAATCCGGTAACTTACCTCCTCACTAAAATGGAGACCACGTCGATATTGTTTCGCTCGGCAGCCTTGTGTAAAGCAGTTTGCAAAGTCACATCCTCCGCGCAGACGCTCACTCCTTCGCGAATGAGAATACGCGCGACTTCGACCGAGCCAACCCTGGCAGCCATATGCAGAGTGGTCTCGCCGGTGAAAGCCGTCAAGTTTGGGTCTGCTTCTGTTCGTCGAATCAATGGGAAACAGACGTGAATGATAATGCGGTACATTTATTTAGATGATCATGATTTCAACTGCGAAGCATATCTATTCAATTCCAACAGGGTAACTAAATATCGAGGCAAATAAGTATCTATCAACAGTCAGTTTTTTGAGCTGAGCTAGTTCGATACAACAAGGCATCCATCAGCCTCGGCAAATTGCATCAGCTGCAACAGAATTTTTAAATGCCATACCCAGTTTAATTCCTGGATGCAAGAATGTCTAACTTTCTCCTTTACCTTTTACTTCCCCTAACAATGCACATCGTTTTTCAGGGAGGGAGCCGTGGCCAACAGAGGAATGTCAAGTGGGGGAGTTGACCAGCGGTGGGAGGATTCGAACCCGCGACCCTCAGGTCCAAAAGTCACGACCTTATTCGCCTGGCCACTGGCGTCCTAAAGAATGTTTGAGCATTATAGACTGGTCTTTGGTTGGTTGTAGGGTGTCATAACCGCAATCGACGGTAAAATGTTGATTACAGGACCTAAATTTAGTCAAAAGGCTCCGCCGTCAGCCCAAGAAATATTCGAGAATATTGTTATTAATTATTTTTGAAAAACAATGTGATTCCCATCTACTATTAAAGTTTCGCGCGCAAGCGGAAAACTATGCGCAGTTATGTAAATGGGGGTTATACCACATCCAAATCAGTGCAGACATCTTATTTCAAATTGCGTTATACATACGGGGAATGAAGCGCCTGAAGAAACCCCCTTTGAAGGTTTTGGTTTCAAAAGTTAAGCCCCGAAAAGGCGAATGAAAATAAACCCAAGAAGCGAGCCCTTTCAGATCTAAACTGCACACAATTCCCAGTCGCAGAAAATGGACCTGTTCATTTTTTAACGATATTTTCCGCAACTGCGTTGTGAATCGGTCTGATTAAGTAGATTGGGCTCCAACCTGCTAATATATTAGTTTGTTTGTAAATTCCGCGTTCAGCCATATTTGCTCATTCTTGCTATTGTTGTCTATCAGTAAGATAATGTTCCGACCGAAGCTTGGCAGGCGGAAGAGGTGAAATTCACATTGTGTCGGTTGTTTTCCGTGTTTTACAAGTGCAGGGAAACAACACCATTTTTCAAGAGCCACCGAAAGGATGGCTATTTGTATGAACCAACGGTGTTGAGCCCGAGGGTATCTGACGGGAAACTGAAACAACAGACCCTGAAATGACCCAACTATTTTTCAAGTTGTTTCCCAGCATGTTTGAAATACAATTTCAGCCTGCTACTAAAGATAGAAAAGCGATGGCCTTTCGCCATTTGCATTTAAGAAGATATCGAAAGCGTCCGTTCTGCCTGGTCTTCTCTTAGTGATTGTGTATCTTCTATCGAAGTAGTAGGAAAAGTTGTTATTTTTATGGATACAACAAACTTCGACATCAAAAAATGTCCAGCTCGTCAGACCCCAAGTGATGGCTGCTTTAAAACTTATCTCGAAATTGAGTAGAAAGGGCAGATTGTGAGACGCAAGCATTCTTCTTAATCTTTTCAGTGCATCAACAGACTGAAGCCACCACTATGTGCAAACACTGTTGACCCACAATGTGCCAATTCTGGCGTTAGTTAACAGAAAAATTTTGCCAAGAATCTTCTTGAGCTTGTCAACAGTGCTTGTTTTCTAGCCCCATTCTAACGTCATTTAACACGTTGTATGTAGGCGATTGAGAACAGTAACGGAAATGCTGCTATCTCACAATCTGCGTCTTCTGTGTGTTCTACCTCAAATTGATCTTTTGCCATCTGAGACTGAGTTGGACATGATAATTACCCCTCTTGGTAGGCAACACCTAGGAAGTGTTCATCATCCGAATTGTCAGTTTGCCATTGCTTGTTTACTGGCCGTTGCAGAATGGCTATAACAGATACGGTTCTGTAGTGTTGCCGCTGCGCACAGCTTTCAGCAAGTAGGTCCCTGGGAAGCAGGCTGCCAAATAGCCACCTTGAAAGAAGCGCAAATTTCACAGTCACCGAAGTATCCAGAAGAACAATTTGGCATGAAGCTCCAGCCGTTTCAATTGTTGCCTCTTAATCTTCGTCAGGACGCAAAAATAAACATCATAACCATTTCTTACTCGAAAATTCCTGAAAAGAATCATCAATATGGCTACTGAAATGAGCCCTGGAACTTGAAAACAGCTTAATGGTTGAAACAAATGTTTGGTAATTTTATTGTCAAGCTAAACAAAAAGAAGTGCGGGATCTATGCATTCGATCCTGAGACTGAACCGATTCGTGGTCTGTTCTGTGTAAGTTTTTATCGACCAGCGGGAACAACCAGCCGTAATTTATGCATCAGCATATTCTTTGTCATTAGAAAGACGGAATCTCTGAAGCCGGTGGCATTGTGGGTATTTCAGAGCCTTCTGAAGAGGTAACAGGCAGCATCCAGCCCTTGGCCAACCGCTTCAATAGAAAATTTCACGCCACGCGGAAGTTTATTTCTGTGTTACCAATAGTTTTGGGTGGTTGAGGTGGCCGTAGACAAGGTTTATGTTTCCACCTGGCTTCGATCGATGTGCATTACCAGTAGAAGCAAAGTGCCAAAAGACTACTTTATCAAGGTCCAATTTAAAAAAAATGACACCGATTAGCGTTACCTAGTTGCTCCGGTTTAACTAAAGGCACCAATTTATCCTTATTTATTTATACAACTTATATTGACAACTTTTCTGATATTATACCCTCCAACCAGCTGAAGGATGGTAATGAGACTCCTGTTTGAATCTCTATTTCTAGTCACCCAGAACTGATGTTCTACGACAAAGACATTCCCGTGATCATTACTTACTCCGTCTCATTTGTTCATAAACTTAATCACGCAAGCGTATTCAAATTGTTTCTGTTCTAAGCTGTTTGCCTTTCCCGTTCCGCAACCGATACACGAAGAAAGACAAGATGACCAGTGCAGTTCATGGAAAATGCTTATTTATGACTCTTCAACATTATCTTCGACAACTTTTGCTTATCGAATTTATAGCACGCAAGCTGAAAGGCATTTCCTTCGAAGTAAGAAGGGCATAACAATTTCGCTATAGGCAGTCCACAATATTTATCTGTGTTTGGTCTCTGCTCCGGTCAGCTACGTGCTCCTAGTGCTATCCAGTCCGCGAAAGGCTGGCTTTAAGCTGCTGCGGTGTGGCTTCCAGAAGATCAAAATAAATTTTCCTCATTGATTTCTTTGTTGTTAGCGAGAGTTCCAAAGGATACTGTCATATCTATGTCAAAGTAACAGAAAACATTCGGTTATAGAATACCAAATTAAAAATCGAATTGTCTATGCGCAAATTGAAGCGCAGGAATCCAATCACATATTCGTTCCACTCATTCCACCTTTGAAATAGTACAGTGTCTTCGTAATGCTTCATGGCACTCGAATTCTGACGGACCAGGTGAAGGTTCACCTTAAGCTATGTAATTTAATAGACATTTTATCAAAACTTTGTACACATAATCAGTACTTGAATTTTACTCGGCAGGGTTACGACGATGACCGCTTTTTGGCAGAATTCACCTGTACAACTCGCTCGAGCTCGCACATAGTCAAATACAACACAACCGACAAGTGGAAAAGTCAGCATAATTCTAACTGAAACCATTTTGGACGGTAAGAATTTGAACCAAATTGTCAGATAAATAACAGTTGTAATGATCCTTATCGTGTTCGTCATCGTTATTATTATCATGACCACCACCCGAATCACCATCTTCATCATTGGCAAAACTCACGAACGCGGAGGTGCCTCGTGCAATGGGTCAACAACTCACCAGCAGTAGTCACTTGTCAGATTCCAACTGATAATCCATGCCAGAGCTTACGCTTAATGGCAATCCCGGTTGAGTATGGGACTACCAGGATTCAACACCAATTGTGGCTGTGTCGTGTAGTGTACTGATCCTGGAAAATTCAGCCTTCACGTCGTACGATTTCTCAACACTTGAAGTCAACAGTTTCCTCTACCGTTTGCATCAATCCCACCTAAATTTTAAATAAGGAAACTTACTCTTTTGCAAACATAACTTCACGACTGCCTCATGTCCTTTCACAACTGCCCAGTGCAGGGGGGTTTCTCCATCTCGATTTTCAGCATTCAGTACTATCCTGCAATTATCATCTGTCCCACAGTGCGAAAGAATTAGTTCGACCAATTCCACATTGCCGGTAATACATGCAAAATGGATCTGCAAAATAAATAACAATCGGCCACTTCGTTTTCAAATCAATGCAGCATTTGTTCATGCTTTGGCTAAATTCGTGCTAGAGTTTTACAATTTATTGCGAAATGAGCTAGTCCGGTTTCATTTCATAACCACCTCAACTGATAATCGGTCTAGTTGCAAATTTTAAGCTTGCTGTTTTTATCTGCCATTGAACAAAAACGCAAATGATTTCGGTATTCTAAGTCGAAACTCCGTGAGCAGGCCCAGTTAGGCCTTATCGTTTCCTGACAAATTCTGCCTCCCATATAGATACTGAGTTAACCTAAATTCACTTCAAAATATTAGTTTTTTAGCTCCATTGGCATTGATCTGCATGATTCACATTGGTCCTTTAGCAGTGCTAAATTCAAGGGGCAAAAATACGTGAACTCAATATTTACAACATTTGTTTTCCCAAGATAAAATTAAATAATCCAGGATTTCTCTTTTTTTTCGGTCCCTGGTTGTTCACGCTCAAATCGTCACAGCTCACTGAGAAACAATATGGTGTGAAGACCAACCTTGTTTTCGGCTATACATTTCCGTACCAGTATATAACAATATATATGATTTACAATAAATTGGGACAGGGAATGAAAGGTTACAGTTCCCATGGTCAAAACATTCTTAAATTGTGTGTGTGAAAAATACTGCTACCGAACAACAGAAAACAGTTCAGATAAAAATTGTGACTATCCCAGAAAGTGAGGTTATTGGAACAGATGGGACTCATGGAATCCACTACTTCTGAACGGATACAGTCAACGGGGGCGATTATTCCACAGGTGCATAATCAAGGGGTGCTTTTGACACCTACCATAGAAATGAGTGGTTCATCCTACCGCATAATAGCCAAGTGGCTATCTGAGTTGCTGGGGTCGGTGAGGTCAACAGTTTAAACCCACAATTTACGTAACATCCTCGACCTTGATGAAAAGGCCGGAAAATCAAACCTTTTGGGAAAACGTGTTCTCACTCGATGCAACCTTACTACTTACGATCGCATCGACCAGTAGAGCGATTGAAAATCTATGCGAATGTGTTCTATGAACAATACCAATATAGGGGTTCGACGGATGAACTCAGATTGCTCTCTTTCACGGGCACACAAATTGGGCATTTCAAATTTAACTGAGATTTATCGTCAAAAAGATAGAATATCAACAGGAGCTCCTTTGAGGTTCTTTTTTGTTGGTCTTTAAAGCACCACTCGAAAATACCCATTTGTGGCCGTCGATCGTATAGTGTCTACTGAATAAACGTCACGGCAATATCATTTGTGTGGTTCATGATCATGCCAAAATCATATATTATACGTACATTCAGCAAGCTCATCGGAATGTTCAATTTACACCTGAAAACGACATGATTGCGCACTGGGATGTTTGCCTAAGTCGTTGGGCTGATGGCTCCACATTTGTCCGTGCGCAAGGAAGGTACATGGAATGGCCGGAATGTTCATTTCATCATTCTCCTGCCACTTAAAGTAAAACTAAGCGTAGTACGTTGCTAATTCACTAGGGGATGGAAAATGTGCATTGAAGGTACTATGGACAAATGCTTTCGTTTCCCACGGGGGATGTTTCGGCAAAATGGACAACCTGAAAGTTTCGTTGACAGATTTGCGGAATTATGAAGAACGATATGGGAAACCAACGTTAGAAAATAAGGCCTTGTATATCAGTTTGCTTTTTAAGGGGATGTTTCAGCGGACTTCATCTACCACAGATTGTCCAGAGTTGCGGACAAGAAGTTTCATACAGCAAAACTGCGAATTCTATTTGGGTCACTTACCATGGCACTATGATGAATATGCTTATTCATCTATTCTTGTGGGGCAATGGCCGCATAAACAACCGACTATACGAGCGGGGTCGTAAACCCCACCAGCTTCGTAAAACACGGGCGGTTAAAACTATCACCACTACTATGTTCATACCTGGTTCATTCCAGCAATTAATTGAATGGGATAAAAGGGTCCAGAATAATCTGCAAATTCCAGAATGGGCTTCCAAAACTGGTGAAGTCTCGAGTCTTATATACAGCTGATGCCTTACGCATTCGTCTTTACGATCCTCTTTCGTGTGCTCAAAAATAGCTCGTGCAAACACTGAAGCTTTCCTGGCTCACTCGCCATCCCAAATATCTCTCGAATCCTTTGCAGATCTCGGTCAGCGTATGAATCACATTCACTCAATCAATAATTTTACTAACAATCTGTTTTACACACATAAAACTAAGAATGTTTTGCCTATTGGAACTGTAAACCATCATTCCCCGTCCTAATTTATTGTAAATCATATATGTTGCTGTGTACTGGTACGGAAAGAAATGACCGAAAACGAGGTTGGTCTTCATACCATATTGCTCTTCAATGTGCTTTGTAGAATTATTCAGAAAGACCATAACTTGGTAATGGATTTTCTCGTCGCCCGTTTGATTCTGTCACAAACGATCGACTGACATCACACAAGCCCACGCTTACCCAGATAATCATTCTTTCTGATTGCTGGAAGCAGTTAGAGATGCACGGCGCTGTAGGTCCGACCCACACCAGATGAAAGTTTTCGTCGTAGTTTATTAAACAAGTGATTACCAAAAGATCATCATTCGCAAAGCTTGGCCTGATACAGACAGGTTCACATAAGTTTAGCTGATCGAATCACCCATTCGAAAAATGGATGTGTGATCAAACAACTTATACCTCTCATGGAAGTGAATTGGTTAGCCGTTACTCAGTTAAATGGTATGGGCTGAAGGTAAGAGCAAAATTCCCATGTCACCACCATCGGTAAGCTTGAGACTCTACGACAAATTTCGGGCTCAACATGAAAGTTTTTCAGTTTTTCACTCCTCGAATTATCTGATGGCAAACTCACCGGTAGGTTCCCCCGCTGGGTGACGGCAAACGGATCTGCACCAGCAGTCAGCAGGCTATGCACTATTCCCGTTTCGTTGTGTGCAACAGCGAGATGAAGCGGACGCATTCCGTCATGGTCGGACAACTGCACACAAATTGAATTAGGTGAAACTGTTGCGTTAAATGTACGTTAAAATAATAAGAAAAATAATCGTGCCACAGTTTCGCAACTTGTGACGCATTCAGTTCACATTCATGACCTCCGTTCATCTTTAGAGCTGAAGTTCATATTCCAAGGCGCTACGAATGGAACTGATTGGTATCACTATCACGCTGACAAATTTCGTAAAGTTCGATGCTTAATCAGCTGACGTTCGTTACGGTTTTACATAACGTTAGCTCACCAACTCAGTGACAAATAAATTTATTTAATTATTTCAAACTTTTTCTGTATTTCATGAAAATAAATCGAAAAAAGGCTTTCGAATGCGTTCACTGGCAGAACTAAACTAGAAGAATTTAGATAACAAGCTCTGAAACCAGTAGTTTATTTTCACATATGCAGATGAGGCATTATTCATCAATGACAGTTGTTGGATACCGAGTTTCTTTTCTTCTGCATGATTGCAATACAATAATATACTATGGCACGGATTTTGGAATTGGCGGCGAGAAGGCCGTGGAAAATTCAAACTGGGAGGCACAGTTACACTTACGTCATTCTTTGTGCAAAAGCCCACACCTGTAAGTGGCTTACTTATTGTCGGTGACTGATTAAACAATAGCGTAGGTCTTTCCCAATTACCAGTTATATATTTCTAACTGTGCAGGTCACCTTGAGCACCTGAAATATCAATGATAAACAGTGTTATTTCAGTACTATTATTATCCTTACGTTTCGAGATATTCACGACAATTCTGCAGTCGCTGAGCTGACCAGCTTGCGTAGGGGACATTGAAATGCAACGAAACTGAAACTCACTCGGAAATTTTTGGCCTATCCGCATCATAGTTATTCTCGTACTTTCCCATTCCAGTTTCGCCTACTGATCAAACATCTGGAAAGGATTACCAGCCTAATGCCAGTGATTTCCAATCTCCTCTGGCTGACTGCTTGAAGTAACTGATAGTAACTGATACTGGTTTTTCTACCGTAACCAAAATTTTACACGTGTTTTAGCCTCATCTCAGGCTCTGCCGTCAGCGGTCGTGGTGGTGATAAGAATCATATTGGGGTTTAAGTAATTCGCAGTCCTCACTTGAAGTGGTACAGAGTTAGTGGGAGATTTGTCTGATATTTGGTTACGATCACAAACATCTAGGATTTTATCTCGGTTTGTCAGTAGGGGCGGGGCTTTATGGAGCAGCAAGCGTCATATGTGTCACCTTGTGGCTGAAATGCCTGAATGCAAGCAGGTAATTTTATATCGTTAATTTCGAATCACTTAGTTTAGAAGAGTGACTGATAACAGAAAGAGTGCGTCGACATTCGAGCATTCGTTTCATCGTATGAACTCATTTGGCTTCTCTTTAGTCACAGATCAATTTGGTGTTTGAAATTGGGGATATCAAGTACTGTTATTATTTTGCACAAGTCTGTGTCAGGGTCTTGCTCCATCGAAATCATGGCTGAGGACAAAGCCAGTGAGTAACAAAGGGAAAACCGAGAGAAATAGTCTGCAGGGTTCATCACATGCTGGCTGTTCCATCTTCAATTTTTCGGTAGTCCTTCGGAACCCATGACTACTCCATGGGCTGGATACTACACAGCTGCCCAAACCGAACAGGAGGGTTGGCTTACGGCACCGTTCTCGGTGCCTCTGACCAAATGATCCAACCCAAAAGGTGAGCAGTGCAGTCTGAGGGTCAAGCTAACCACTAGCGACCGATGACTGATTGCTCACTTCACTCCCTCCTTCCTCTTCGAGTTTGGCTAAATAACTCGGGTGCCCAGTTTACTCTTTTGTTAAAGATTCCGGTGAGTATACAACAGCATGTGTCGTACCCCACCCGTAGTTGGTTTAGAATCATCTTTTAGCCATCTCTCCTAGATTGATTACCAAAGTCCACCCAACCTGGTGGAAGACTTCAGGCATTCACCTTCGTCATCCCAATTTTGTGAACGACCTGTGCCACGGGAAAGCAGTGAGTAGGACTTCTTCAGCATAAGCTGTTGGAGACATCATTTATGAGGATTTCAGGAGGCGTTTATACAGAGTAGCCAACTCGGGGTGAGGGACACCCACTGCCGACCATGCTATAACCTTTGGAGGGTGTCAATATATCCAACAGTTTCCTACTAATACAGAAAAGCCAGCTCCCTACTAAAATTCTTCCTCATTAGTAAAAATAGTCTGTGGGCGATTTCGCTTTTCTCCAGATCCTCCTATCTTTCACTAAGCTGTATAAAAATCGCACGGATATTTTGACTTTCTTCAGATGACATGCACGGGAGTTCTAAAAGTTAACCCTCTATATTTCTTGGGAAATTTTTGTTGGAAATTGTTCATTTTCTTCTTTAGGGATAATGATTAAGTTTAATCTACCTCCAGGCTAGTCCAGCATACCATGAAAAATGGAGTTGTGAATAGTCCACTTCGATTGATATCGGACTTTTTCGTAATAGATCGCAAATCGCTTCTTATAGCGGCAGTATTTGAATCATAGAATTATTGTCAGAAGTCACAGCAGAATTTCAATTTAAAAATGCGGTGGCGGTAATGAGTTTTCCTGGCATAATAGAACAAGCTGAAGACACCCCGAGGCTGTTGTTACTGACCGACGGGATGAATATTAGCAAATCTACGAACTGGTATAGATGCAGCAATACGAAACTAAAAAGAGACGTTGCTATGGTTGCGAGGCATAAAAAAGAGACAAAATGTAAAACCGATCGATCAGTATGCAATAATAAATCAGATAGAAAACAGGAAAGTTGTTTCGAAATTTTTTAGGTTTGTGTTGCCGAAAAGGATTATCGCTGCTATGGAATCTGCCATCGGAAATGGCAAAAATCTTCGAAACATCATCTAAATAGGAAATTTGTCTGCAATGGTATTGGCTGCAGATATCCAATTGTCCATCTCATGTATATCGTCATAATCTAACGGGGATATTTAGGTAGAGGCCACGAACAGATATCCTGTTGTTGTGGTTTTCGCAATGATTCTATTGTTTTATTCTGTTTATCCTTTGGAGATTAATACAGTTGCATATGCAGAAACCAACATTGCCCATGAATCGCTCCTCACTGTTGACTGGTTCTCTTTGTCTCTCGGACCCCACGGGGCCAGGAGGTTAATATGTGATTTCCAAATATGGGACGTTTGCGTGACAGATCTTCTACATTCACTCTGGTCAGCAGCTACACAGTGACGCCTTTTTAGCTTGCTACTTTTTCTTATACAGTAATCCGAATACTTTTATTAATGCAGCTTAATTAGGAGCTTCGAAAGCTTTTGATAAAAGTTTTCATCAAACAACTTCGCTTTCGTATTACAAGCACATCATTTCATTAATGACACTCACTTAGGAATTGAACATTTTCGGTCGAAAGTCATGTACCTTATTTTGGTCTTATTTTGAACCGTGCAGTGAATTAGAATCAATGGTAAAATTCATTCCGAGTGAAAAATTGCATTGACTGAAACAATACCTTGTCCATTTTATTAAATTTTTATTTCTAATGTTAGCAACATTTTTCGTGGATGACGTTATTACCTCGATGTCAATACCCGGCTCTTTCAGGAGTTGATATGTCGCCACTTCGTTTCCCCGGATCGCGGCGTAGTGTAAGGGAGTCCAACCGTTAGCATCTTGTCCATTCAATTGAGCGCCGTGATCTACCAGATAATGAATCACCCTTCCGCATACCACCGCTTCTTCAACACTGTACAAATTGGTAAATTCCTGTGCAGTTTTTCTAGGATGATTTTTTGATTGTCTTCCGTCAAACCCCACATCCGGGCATGAACGAAGCGTCTGACGAACTGGTGTTGTTCCAATGAATTCAGTCTACAGAAATAACAAAAAGGTTTCTCAAGGGATTAATTTCCTGATCCTTTTGAGTAAGATACTATCCAATCATATTAATCGAAAAAGCAGTTTTGTTTCCAACAACCAGATTTGGTCCACAACGCAAATCTAGACAGAGAAAAGTACCAGGCCGAATACTTCTGGCATATCACTAACTGATAAGGATTAGAACGAGCCAGTTATTCAAACATTCCAAGCAACCAACCAACTAGTTTACGGTAAACATAGTCCGTCTCCCAAAAATAGACTTCAACAATCGATAATGAAGTGACTTGAAAATGGACGAGGAATTGTAGGGCTAGTTCATAACAAAACTTGTGAGCCACATCCAATGCTGGGGATGTATGCGCATTCAACAAGCCAACCTCAAAGATTCCGATACCTTCCATCTGCACTCTATTTTTTTTCTTTGTCTGTGGATGGCTGTTTTAATTTTACACCCTATCAAACCTCGAACTCATAGCAAAAACTCTCTAGACGGACTTCATTTTATTGGTTCGGATGTCATGATCTGAATGTTACTAAAATTCAGCTCTTATCGATAGAATCAGCGTACATAATATCATGTTATTGATAAACGCAATAAATACGCGCATTTACCCAACCTTCTGAAGGACCTAAAACTACTTGAACACCGATTCTGTGTGGAACCTCTTTTCTGTTAATACTCGTCGGATTAATTTAGTGATAGTTTGGAGTAATAAAAATCAAAAATTGCTACCTGAGAAATACATTCAAATGCAAAAATGCATCCCCAGTACTTACTGAAATGCTCTAGAGCGCAACTCGTTTGATACCGTTTTAGAGGCTTTTGCAGAAGCCATTAGTGATTCATCAAAGATTCGTACCTAAATTACTTTAGATATTATTTGTTCAAAATATCAGACAAACTCAACAGTCATACTAAGCACTTGGATTGCGAAAATATTTGGGTACATAAATGTTGTGATACCGATGAGCCGATGCTTGTGAACCTACGATCCTGAAATTCGTTGCAACGAGAGCCACGTGCAACAAGAAAACAAAATGAATGATGTACACCCATGGAAAGGACGATTTTACGAAAGATGAAGTCAGTCTGTTTGGAAATTTTTCATCTTTACTCATTCGAAAGCACGATCTTTCGTCACTGCTTCTCAAAGCTAAAGGAAACTGTTGATTTTAGATGAATTTGTCCAATTGGAGGTAAAGCATTGGGCCGTTCTTTTTTCCTTGTAAGGAATCATCATGAGCATATGTCTGCGGAACCGGAACTGGGAATAGGTTAAAACGGCTTCCTTGTTTTTCAACAGCCAGTCCAATATGGGTACCAAATGGTGAACTGTGTGGCGGGCAAACCAAACGTTTTACTGATCAAATACATAGTATAGTTAGGAACCTCCAGGTGGATTCAGTTTTTCAGCAGATAAGGTGGTCTTCTGACATAGAAGCCGTCCAACTTTTGACCTAGTATAGGAAACCAACTGTAACGTAACAAATGTTTTCAGGTATCTAATCAACTATATATCGAAAGAATTTGCTTCATTTCCTTTAAGCTGATTACTATCAAATCTCACCTCGTGGGTAACTTGCGACCGATAACGGTTTATCCATCCTTGGGCAGTAGTTCTTAAATTCCCACAAGTTTTACATACTAATTATCCTCTTGTTTCTGTTCTTTTTCTCTGGTGGGGAGAACATAGTGTTGTCATAGTTAGAAAATCTGAAATCTTTCACCTAGTTTACCTGGGCTTTTGATTATCATTGAACTTGTGATATGTCCAGGGCACCCGTAATCCATCCGGCCATTCTGAACATCAAACTCCAACTTGTTTACAAACGTTATCACTGCGTTATACCCACCAAGATTTTGCGACATGTACATACGTGCAAGCATTACACTTACCGCCCAAGAAATATGGATAGCATTCAGATGAAAAGCCCTAAATTTGAAACTGATCTAGAAACCTTCTACTTAGCTGATGGCATGCAAAATAAACATAGCATTGTGATAGAATCGTCACGTCTCATTATTTTTCTCTGTTTATTTGAGAGCTACTGTGTCAAATTGCATACAGAAACTAATTCGTGTACCGAGTAACTCGACTTATGCCTAGCCATAGACTCAGTAGTCGTAACCTTTAAATAAATCCCTTTAGGTCTATTGAATCAGAATTTAGTACTGACCGCAGCACAATGAACGATGCTTAGTAGCATCAAGAAATCCGAGGTTAGAAGTGAAGAAGAAGTACGTAGTACAACAGACTGAGGCTTAATATAAGGTGTTGTTCGAAACGAACATAAAGCAGTGAAGAAAAGAGGGTTGGTCAGTTTATGAAGATCTGCAGCTGGTTATGGAAAATGCTGACACAGACTAGTTGAGTCATGCATCATCAACGACAACACCCGATAATTACGTAACATAAGTGTGCGGTCGGACGGCACTAGAAAACACGACAAACAAAAGAAACTTTTTAGACCAAATCTTAGGCTGCAAAATCCTTAATGGTTTTTGGCAGATTTTACTCAAAAGGTCTCTACTCAAAGCGGGCAATTCAGCCCAGCCTATCGCCTTACAAGAATACGCGTACATTCGTTCAGGAGGATAGAACAGTAGCGTTTTGCTTATGAACTACTGCTGGGCGACGGGGACTGGTAATAGCTAAGACAAGCAGTGATAAGGCTGTGGTGTCCATCGGAAGTACAATGTGAGTAAAGGAGGCCCACACGCGAGTGTTCAAGCCACAATCTTTCGAGTTTGTTTTTCAATATTGTCATGCGCAAAACCTAAGCTGTTCCATAATAGTTACAATGACATTATCAAAACGTAATATTAAAAAAGATTCCTATTCGTACTGTCCTAGGAGGACATAACATGAAAATATTTTGGTCAAGATGTTGCTGCATTATTCCTTGAATGTCTCCCACTTGATGATCCGGAAATTACATCCGGATGACGAATTTCCATGTGCATTAAGTTTCCGAGTCTTATTTGTGGTGGATGAATACAATTTTGTGGACTCACTGTTTGTCCTGTTCTCGGCTAACGTGTGATGAAAATCAAGCAAGGGGAAATGCAAGTAGCAAAATGTCGACGAATGCTTGACCGCACGCTTTTGTGCATACCACAATGGAACAAAAAAGCTCAAAAACTTCGAGGTTTGCAAACAAAACTGACTGTTGGCTTGTCTGTGAGTCGACGGTATCGAGCAGCAAAGTGCAGAGGAGTGAACTGTTCGCTGGTTTTCACGTTTGCATCTGAAAGCAAAGGTAAAATAAATCATTGGGTTTTCTATAACGGCAACAATTATCTCCTAGTGCATGCAGCTCCATGACTGGTATAGATGACCAACTGGAAATGCAAATATGTCATGTCAAAGTCTTCGGTCTTTGCAGTGAACTCAGTGTCAACGGGAGGGCTATTTGATTTCCTATTACTAACTCATGAAGCGAGCAACCTATTCAGAGACGGCAATCTATGCATGATGGAACTTCGATAAGTTCGCCAAATGTCTGATCCTATCAGGCAACGGCATTCAGAAAGAAAAAACATTTTAACAAATTGCTGCCACATGACCGACCAGGCTGCGTGAAAGTATTCACGCGACTCGGTGGAATAAAGGTTCCATTTTGCATTCTTTAAAATATTTCTGTGTCCCCTGCCATTGCTATTTTCTTTAGGTATTAGCAAATCTAATGCGTGCTTCACTATGCTCGACATTGAGCTGGACGAGATAAAAATTAAAAACGATTTTGAAATCTGATTACGACGAACGACGATGGATGGGCTAACAGGCTTTTTTTCTATGTTACTCCGTATGGACGGGAAAATCAGCAAAACTGTTCTTCCTTAGCTACACAGAGAACATTGAAGTGAACAA
Organism: Fasciolopsis buskii; assembly: GCA_008360955.1. Classification (NCBI taxonomy): domain Eukaryota; kingdom Metazoa; phylum Platyhelminthes; class Trematoda; order Plagiorchiida; family Fasciolidae; genus Fasciolopsis; species Fasciolopsis buskii. The sequence goes on along the minus strand of LUCM01004760.1, from coordinate 65,463 downwards.
CCACCTTTTCAAAGAGGTGTAAAATGCACATGTAAGGCATATAAGCAGACAAGGAAATACAATAAGGTTTGGAGGCTTCATAGGTGCAATAGCTGGTAATGCGGTTCAGGAGTCTAGCCAGACAATGACAATGAAACATGGTATTAGTAAGTGACATCTATCTTATCTAGCTTACTTTACAATCTCTTGTCCATAATAAATAAATTTGTTTTATCTAATTCTGTCCAAATTTAAACGTCTTTTTTCTGCAACACTCACCTGCTCCACCTTCCTCAACCAGTATGCGGACACAGTCATAGGCCTCATTCCTGGCTGCGTAGTGAAGAGCGGCCAGTTTTCCATGATCGGTTTTGTTAATGATGTATGGCATCACATGTTTATAGTCTGTGATGAGTTCGCGCAACTCCTCCGCTCGACCCTGACGAGAGAGCTACATATGCAGAACATTAACCAAAACGCCAAGGGACCTTACCTTCAACAATAGAGACACAATCTCTCTCTTTTGCATCGGATGTGTTGATCTTATTCGTGCACGATTGTATGACATCTCTTTGTTCATTTTGGGCGACTTGAACAGCTGCAAACAGAGTAAGCAATCCCAGTAGAACAAATTAAATACAGGAAAATCTAAGAAATTCACGCTCCTGGTAGAAGCACACTTCAGATTTAATATTAAAGCATGAAGATATAAATACTTCTAACGTGAACAGTGAACTAGTGAATCTATCTGCCAAACAGCATCAGAATACAAAACTGCACTTCATAAGAGTATAAAGTATTTGACCAGATAAGAAATTGCCTCCACAAGGAGCAACGGGAATAGCTTTAAAAATTGGCTGAGAAAGGACAAATCTTTACCTCGTTAAGATATCATCACTTGATACTGAACTCGACAACTCTATAAGAAATGGAATTTCGTTTAAATATCTGTTACAATCCCAATTTAAATGCAAACCAGGAACGTCATAATATACTGTGTCATATAGCCCATCTAATGTCGAAACTGGGTTTGCTCACAGGAGATCTGGTTATCGAGAGCCAATAAGCTTTGCAATTTTTCCACTGAAGATTTTGCATTTTAAATAGATAAAATATTGCAAGAGACATATGGACGCCCAATTCACCATTAAGAAATCATTCAGCTTTTGATGTAGCTACTGACATCTTCATCGGGATTATCAGTAGCACATAATTCGTGCCACAAATAGTTACTTAACAGCGAGCTGCTATGTATTCCTTAGAAATTTAAGCGGGTGTGGTGGAATTCCAAGGAATTTTTACTAGAGCGGTGAACTCTGCAATCGCACGATGACTGGTTTAGTGAGTTATTTAACCAAATAGCCGGGTTATGTAGATCGTATTCAGACCCTCTGCATGGTACTGCGTTATCTAACTTAAATATCGCATTTCACTCAAAACGATGGTTACAATTAAGACATTAGTTAGACTAAACACAGTGCAAAAATGAAGGAGAATGAAACCGTCGACGCGTGATTTGATCACTTTGGACAGGTTGCTCAGGAAATCCTCTGAAACGCCGTCAGAGTTTACCTAGGTACTTACCAAATATGGAACAGCTGAGTTCCTATAGATATCGATTTAAAAGGGCATGGAACAAAGAGCAGGTCTAGTTGAAACATGAGAGGAGCATTTTGCAGGATTGTTGTGCAAGGTATGTGTGGGATTTTAAGGTATCTTGTCAGCAAAATTGCACGTGAAGATGGGTGTTGTTCACAAAGATTTAGGGACAATTAACTTAGTGGCATGAATGACGCATGGCTTATAACTTGTAATGGTTGGCGGCGAATTTTAAAGTCTTTTTAAGAAAAACTGGAAAAATAACAGGAGAACAGTAAAGAATGACTGGAAAAACACATTGGTATCCAAACCGGGAGATGGTGCTTTGTTTCACCATGCAGTGTCGAAGATTCCTGATTTGAAATAACGAACGCCGAAGACACTTTACGCAGCTAGAAATGTGAGAAGTCCACCTCAGATTTTTATCAGTAGTAACTCCTGGATTTATCACAAAATGAACCCTGGTGAGTGTTTTTGAGCTGATGAATTTCGGCTGAGATGAGAGAGACCAAGAGAAAGAATAGACATTGAAGTATTTTGATGTATTGAGATTTTACCCAGCGTTTGCATAGGAATCGTAAGCAAAAGATAGACGGTTGGAAAATCTATGAAAATCATCTTTATATCCAGTTTCGCATCTGGTCATTATTATTGATGGATTCCCCTTCGTAGCTGTACAGATGGTTATCACCGCACATTTCATTGGATTTTAAAAGATTTACTGTTTGACCATTTAGATTTGAATAACAGCATTCATTTTGTGCAGAAGTACATTTCAAAAACAACGAATTCTTGTGCAAGTAGTCATGATTACGTAACCAGGCCTTACCTCAAAATTGTTTGAAGTGAAATACGAAGTGAGGTTGCAGTTTGGGAGTGCCGAGTGCGCCGACCTAAATCGGATTTATCATACAAGACTTTGCCGAGGTAGGGACGTTTAGCTTATAGCTACCGGCGACTGGTCTTCCAAGTGACTTCTGTGACAGAAGTTCTGAAAATCGCCTCTCTTCCGAAATGATGGTCTCCTGCTAGTAAGTTCGTTGTCATGACTAACAAATGGGCTGACCAAATCCGTGTATTGTAAACAATTTAGGGCACATAATTGACTCTTTGCAGAGTTGAGCGTTATTTCCGAGCAGAAATTGGCCGGAACGCAAAATAAATTGTACGTTTACATGTTCTGTCCGTTTTTTCTGTAATACCAATGGGTTTATTACGGTATCCTACGATTTGTTCTAACTGATTCCATGAATTTTTAGAGTCACTAGTAATGCCCGTTTTTGTTTCAGTTTGTCGGTGACTGATCCAACAAAGAGGAATACTGGAAACTATAGGGGGAAATTCCATTGATCTTTTTATGATCTTCTAGGAGGCCGCTATGAAATTTCTGGTCGCAAACAATTTGGGGTTCACTGTTGGACGAATGCATTATCAGCAATTGTTGGTGGTCTATTATCTATAAAGACATTTTCACTTACCGAGAATGTCCGAAACCCGTAAATAAGAGAAACTGCGCTCGGGGGTCGATGAAAATAATGCACTGTGCACAACTGTGCAGTCGGTTGAAGAGAATACTCACTGGCTAACTGGAGAAAGTGGGTTGCGAATACAAGTTCGCGACACAATTTGAAGATCTTGATAAAATGGAGGAATGACGTAAACGAAAGCAAGATATCAATGATTGGATTATCCCTGGTCATTGACGCACGTTCGCCGCCTAACCAGCTGAGTGAAGCCGGACTACTGAAAGGCGTCACAAATCGCCAGCTAAAATCTGTTTGTGTCCTCCTCATTGACAGTCACCGGTGCCCGGGACCAAGTCCAGATAATACCCACAATTACTTGTGGGGCCTACACGAATATCAAACGCAAAGCAGGCTAATGGGCCCGGTTTTCCTTTCGGTGAAGAAGAAATGACTTAGTGAGGGACATTTAGATGAAAGTAACGGGACATTTGTCACCTCGCTGTTTGATCAAATCAGGCCTTGTTGTCACCAAAAACAACATAAAGACCAATTTAACCTGGCACTTCTGACCAACGTGAATGTATGCTGGTGTTGTAGTAATTAGACTATGATCAGTACAAAAGAATGATAATTGTGGGAAAGAGAATAGGCGAAATGAAACGACAGGACGTCGAGCCTAATATATAGGAAAAAATACCTAGTATGATCTTGGGGCTGCAAGGTAGTCTAAGCCAGAATATCAGTTTTGTCCAAAAAGAAATAAGTTTACAGAAGTTGAGTGTTAACACTTTCGGATATAAGAGTTTCTTTCTCAAGTAGAAAAATATATGACGTAAATGACACTGGACAACGTGAGATGACAAATAGGCACAAAGATGCACAAACGTTTAATTAAATCACCTTCACCTCTTTTTTTCCAAACAAATTCTTGTGAGATGTTTTCAAAATTTTCAGCTGCATGGTTTGTTGCACCTCCGGATATAAGTCTTTGTTCTTTTTTATTTGTACAGTTGATTAGGCCAGAATGAAAAGTTGTGAAGGGACAATTCGATTTCATTTTTAAATTTACTTTCCGTGATCCATGTATATTGTTTATTTAGTTTTTATTTTTTGTGAATAGCCCGGTGCATATCTCTATTTACAAAGAACACCTGAAGTTCACATATACTCTAGTTCCATGTCAGGATCTTCTAAGTGGCATTGACATGGGATGAATAAAACTGACGCTTAGTACTAAAAATTGGTAAAAAGTCTGCTTTGAAAGTTAGCGCCAGTAGAAAATTGGGAATATCCATAAACTTGGCTTGAATGTCTTCTGGATTAGTCCTGACAGATGTAAATTAACTGAATTCTTATTGCTCAACACTGCTTATTTTGATTTCTAAGATACTCCCATGACAAGGCCTGAGTGTGGAAGCAATAAAGCCCCGTGTTTATGGAACTCAAGTCTGTATTTGTCAACGTTGAAGTAACTGTTGAAAAAGATGTTGAGAAAACCGATTGGAAATCGGCTAGTTTCGCTTCGGATATATTATAAAATCATTTGTTTTCCTAAAAATATAATCATTCTCAACGGGGTACACTAGGAAAACAATTACAAATCTGCGGAGGGGGTGGGTAGAATTACTAACTAATTTATTCGAACTAATCTAATAGAAACTATGATACTGGAAACTTATCATAAGTTCATGAGAGATTATTGCATTTCCACTGCTTTTAGATAAAACGCCCGCCCGAAGATTAGGACCCCAAAATATAGTTTGACAAAACTATGGGCTCAAGTTTTAGTGATCCGTGTGGAAAGCACGATGAGACTTACATGGCAATTGATAAATCACAAAAATTGCCGAGCATTTTCTACCGGGGCAGTGACTTGTTTTGTTGTTTGGAAAGGACTTGAAAATTGAATAACAATTTATCGTCGCATATAAATGGAATGTTTATTTTGTCGCAACTCCAAGGTGTTTCTGGTTTGTTAGAGAGAAGCTGAAATGTTATCGGTTAAACTAAATGGACAGTCCTCCACAAAAATGGAATGAAAATATTGTCATCTTGTGGCCAGCCTCTGACCAGCGGGTCCTAACATGCACAGAAACCCTATCACACATCAAATAGGAGTCGCCGGAAAACTAAGTCGGAGTTCTGACTGGTTACTTGTATGTGCGGTTTTCTTCTAAAGTTCCCTCAGTGCATTCCAGGGGAAGAAAGTTTTCATGAGTTTTTGAGAGCCGACTATCACGAGACGTTTTTAGGGCCAGGCGACATTCCTTTACATTCAACGGCCGAATTCAGAAGTCATAACCACAGAATAAGGAATGCAACACAATTTATATAAAGTACAATGTATAATAATAATCTAATATATACACACAGAAAAAATGTATATCCAGTACATACCTAACTTTTCTAAGTTGAATCGCGAGGCTTATTCAACAGCCTATTCATTTCATCAGAAACCTTTGTGAAAATGTCGGAGGATATTTGTGGAATATCAGGTCCAAATGATGTAAGGAGTGCATCGAAATATCGATGCGCCACGTATTGGTTTTAATTGTGAATGATATAATGTTATTAACACAGCGTTGTTATTAACATTAATTCATTCACAATATTTTCAAGAGTTTGACGAGAAACCAGATTTTCTTGTGAACAACAGTGGGGAAAATTGATTTCAGAAAACAACACTTATCAAAACAGACATATGTTTGGTCACAGACCTGTGCAATTTTGTAGATAGCAAATTAGGTTTGTCACTTCTCTGTAGGGCTCCCTTACCGAATTTCACCAACCAGTAAATTACGGAAATCTGTACCAACAAAAATGAGAGATAGAGAGATAATCGATGGTGCAGTGCAGTAACTCATTCCTTGGACCTTTGGAAACGGGACAGGATTCCACGGATTAAAAGAAATCCAAATGGTACGTACACGAAATATACCATCATTTTGACTATTCCGTCTAGACAGCTCAAAATTCCAATTTTTTATATCCCTGTCCAGTGCGGTAATGGGTCATCGCTTGTCACACCTATAGTTGACGTCTATTTGGGTAAAGGCAAACAATGTGTTCAAGCGACGCCCAAACGTTTTTCGGATGGCGCCTGGTCAACAGTGGCATTTCCTGGGTTGGCAAAGTAATACAGTATGAATGACTTTATTTTCAATGAATTCGAAGCCTTTGACACATAAGACATCTTCTGAATGATGACAAATAAAATTAGAGTTAGCTGTAAAATCGAACACGTTTTAGGGCGAATCTCTCAAGAAATACTGTCAAGTGGTTTTCAGGGGCCACAAAATGTTTTCAATTTCATAATGCCATCCGAAATAAATAATTCACAAACTGTTCGATAAACTTTACAGTTTCATTCGAAAATCTAGATAAATAGAAGCATACGGCAAACTCTGCCTGTGATGTGTCAGACTGTGAAATGGTGTTCAGCAACGTGGGTAGCTGTGCAGTTTGGGGACGAAGAAACGGGTGGTTGTCAAATATCTTCAAAATCCAAAACTTGCAGGCAAATTGTCTATTTTAACCCGTAAAGACGACAAACAGCTATTTCGAAACAAATAAATCTATTTCGCTAGTCACAAGGGAAGTAGTTGATTAGGGAGAAGAACAAGTCCAGGTAAATAACACGACTGGAAGCTTACAGTGTTCTTTTCATAATTTTTTGTTTCTGGTCTTCACTTAATGAACTTTTGCAGCTGATTGGAACACAGATGAAGCTTAGGATGTTTCCAATTGATTTATGAAAGATTAAACATTCCTCAGTAAAGTATCAGATAGGGCTAAATGCTTTGGAAGACTTTATTCATATGGTGATCTGAGTGAAGTTTTGGGAGCATCAGTAAATATTTTGCCACAAAAATAAAATATATTGGCTCCCAATAAACATCACATTAATCTGCTATAGTTTTGTAACACAAACTAGACATACTTTCTTCTTACCGGAAACCAAGGTGACATTTGTCACTCTAAAGTGATTAAAAAAGTATTTCCATAATACAGTTCTTTATTATCTGTTCTTTATCTGTTCTTTATTCCACAAAGATTCAACACTGGTTTAATTACCGATAAGAGCTTCAATTGTATTTGCACACCAGATTTCTTACATTGCGGTGCACACGCAAGTTAATCCATTTACTCGGTACTGAGTAACTAATGTTTTGCATAACAGAAAGACAAGCAATTAACAACTATAAAGACCATTTTGGTGATTAATATGTATCATTTTAACCAGGATTTGTATCGCTCGAATTCGATTCATTACTGTGAGCAACCACGAAATGCTCGTTAATATTTATCGCTTTTAATTTACGCTTTTAATTATTACAGTTTAAAATTCCATTTGAAATACGGCAAAATTTAGAAACTGCTTTTGTAAAAAATTTGTACCCAGCAGCGCAGCAGTAAAATTCCTCTGAATTTTCCAAAACTGATTATAACGTGGTCCAAAAATGCTGCACTTGAAGCAGTCAATGGCCATTTTGAAGGAAATTTCGAATCCGTAACGATAGCAAAGAATTCTTTTTCTCAAAGTTTGGCAAAGTGATAAAGCACCGTCAAACTACTGTACATCTTATTTAATGCCAGCGTAGTCTGACACCGCTTTTTAACCCATAAGAGGTGGAAGTAGAATTTTACCAGGATTCAATGCAACTAATTTTTCGGTTGTACTTGGGAAAATTGTTTACTGAAAATGAAGTTTTCATTGACCTGTTTTAGTAAATCAGCTGACAAATTATTCCGAGTCATACCAATGGGTTAATAGAACTGAGTACAATTTGATGTTATTTCGATGTGCTTGTGACTTTTACTTGACAGGCAACCCGTATTCCGTCGCAAATCTGCTAGAAAGGATTGCCATACAATTTTGGAGGTCTTAACACTTTGTGCTAAGAGCATCAAAATGCCATAAAGCTCAGTAGTTGTGAACCGGCTTTTAGATCCACTAGTTTGACCTAGTTCACATTTCAAGCTGTTAATAAAGACTAGAAGTTGCATAATTTTGTAAGCAATTTCCACAGACAAAAAATACTTCACTCTTTCGACAGATTGTGCGTATGTAAATGCAAGCAGTGATTTTTAGATGCCTTCGAAGACTACCAGGAACCGATCTTTCGTCATCTATTTATTTGTTTTTTCCATTAAAATAAGTGTCATTATTGAACTGAACAGAAGAAAGGTATTTCTGAATGTTTTGTGGAAGCATTTCAGATCCGGCCACTGGAAACATGTCTGAGCTCATCAGGAAACATTATTTTCACAAAAACAGAATTTTTTTTGGCTTGGATATGTAAAAACCGAAGTCTACTTCAGAACTGTAGCATTTTTCAGGAGTACATAATTACTGCGATACAAACAACAAAGCATGTTATAAAACAAAATTAGTACCTGACGGAAACTTGCACCTCTTGCGTCAAATGAGCGATTTGTTGCTCTGCTGCTCCGGTCAATGTATGTGGTTGCGGTCAGCACGAGCGAGTGCTCATGTTACAACATATTTTGTAATGGCTACACTGATTCGTTTTCCATAACGTCAGTTGACTATACGAAATTTCCTACTTGTCATTCCCAACCAATCAGGTGCATAACTCCCAGTTACTCTGGCTGCCAGTACGTGCGCACGGCGTAGTCGAGACATAAAACATCCTCCTTTCATGCATTTATGCACCTCACAAAAGCAGGCATACCGAACAAGAAGAACATCTTATTGGTGACTACGTCTTGATAACCACGTGGTTATAAGCTTTGCTGCATGATAAATAGAGGAGTTATTGAGTGATTCTAGGAGATTATTAACGCTTTTGATTTCGACTGAGCAACGAGTCCCGGAAAACTTCAGACAAGGGCATCAAGAGTCGATAACAATCCGACTGTAAGTAGTCACAATAAGTATGCTATTAACATGCATACGGAAGCTTGCTCGTAATTTGAGAGGTCCTGTCTCTGTTGACATTGTACAGGACGAAAGTCATTGGAATGAAAATATTTTTGACCACAATTCCAACATAGTTACGTGACTATTTAATCAAACATCTGCCCACCCAAGCGGGAAAATATTAGCCAGATCTCCCGGATTTCGTCCGAAAGTAGCTGTGAAAATGGTGGCAGTTTATCCTAGTTCAAATGTCAAGTGAATCTGCTGAGGATGATTTAGATTCGAAGTAAACTGTTAGTGTGCTGGGTTTCGCACAAATTGTGACAGTTTAACTGAACAAAATTTCAGGTATGCTGTGCTATTCGCGATGGGTTAGGTCAGTGCAAGCCATGGGAGCAGCACTTGGAGAATACCCGGAAGCATTATTGCCCATTTTATCATTCCCTCCATGAAGTTTCCTCTCGATGCGTTGAAGAAATCATGTGTCAGACCACGTAATTCATGAACTCATATCCGGCTCAATTGGTCCTCTATACTTTACAGTTCCCGCAGTGATGCAGTTGACCAGACTCTTTTGGCCAGCCAGTCATTTTGCTACAGCGAGATACGGAGATTTTCGCATGACGAGAATAGTTCCAAAAGGAAACCCATCTTTATGTTTTTTGGGTAGACCGTGCAATCTCGCAATAGTAGTTCCCAAATCCGTTCGATTTTGGTCTAATCTTTGATATCCTTTTGTCTCAGCCGTCTTTGGATGCTAGACAACGAATTGTTTAATCTGATGTGTTTTACCATTCGCCTTCGTCATTTTTGCAGATTTTGACTTGCCATTCAGAAAGGTTTCCGTTTTCGCTACACAGTCAGACTTATTCAGAAGAACTATTCCTGCACTCAAATCTGGTATTGATAACAAGATGTCGTCATACTTATGCAGATATCTGAACCGTTTCTTATGTTCTGGATTTAAGTACCCAATTGTTGTATGTCTATTGCCATGATGCTGACAGTAAGTGTTCACCAAAGTTGATTTAAACGCTTGCAATTACATCTGTAAGGAGGGAGTTAAATTCAAAAATTTATTTCCGATTACTTACCGCTTCTTAGAAAGCGTTTTCTGGCCACTATGCAAGATTGTTATCTTTTCGGGCTTCTTTTTCCATTTGCAGCGACAAATCTGTGAAATTGACTGCGTAGTTACCATGCGACTACGCAATGAACAAGTAGTCATTTATAATGAGCTGTTGTCATTTTGACAAAATTTATCGCATTTTTTATTAGAATAATTTATTCAACTGAGCACACGCATGGCCTTGACAATTTTTCTTGTAAGCTCATACTTGTGGCTAAGAAACGTTGAAAACATCGCTTATTGTTGGATTGCAGAAACAAATTGGAGGAATTTCACTAAAAGATCGAGTATTGCAAGAACCTGATTGGACTACACTGCAGATCGAGGTTATGCTTGACTGTCGAGTGGGTAATGCCCAAACATCTGCCGACATGGGATAAATGTTCTTGCAGATGTAGGTGGATAGATAGAAATGCGCGTTTAGGTTTTTGTGGTAGGCTGAGAATGGCATAGACGAACACATAATTGAGTATAGGAAAATGCCCCATCCACTCGTTGCAGTACCATTGCCAGTTTGCGAGAATCATGCATTGCGAGAGACAGCGGCGATTGACGGAGTGCCAAATAAGCGAGCCTTTGCAAAAAACTAACGGCAAATTTTATGTTTACGGTTACCTATGTTCTTTTAGTGAGGAGGACACACGTGAGGATAATGTGATGGGTTGAGCGAACTTTTGAAGAATGGGTGGTTTTCATCTTACGTAGTGGATGTTTAATGATCCCGGAGCTTTAAAGGTCATCCATGCATACGAGCGAGTGGAGAGAACCCGTCGGCTGGAAGCATCTCGCGCACAGATCAAACGTTCCCTTGAGTTCCAATGGGAATCCGATTAGTTCATTTCAACTGAAAATCCACAATCGGCGGTTAAACGTTGAGGGATCCTGCCATCTATCTCCAAATTGTACAGTCCTCTTGGTTTCGGTTCCCTATAGCTGCTTTCATGAAAGTTCTTGCTACAACGATTGTGCAGGAGGAAACTGGTTGGGATTAACACATTCCTCCCGAAAAACACTTTTCTTGGGAAGAAATTCTGACCAGTATTAGGGGATTTGGGAGCATAATACTGCCGCGATGCATGTCTCTAAACAACGTAAAAGGGCAAGGAGAGTTGCACGCATTTTCAGATTCATTAGAAGTGAACTACGGTAGTGTGTGATCGGTACAGTAGGGTCGACGGCTGTCATGACGTCAAGATCTTGCTGCCCAAGGCTTGAGACGCAACTAGGAAGTCACCGTGAACCACATGTTTGGAGCTATTTGCTGTAGTTTTGGCAATAAAGATGGTGCAAATTTTATGAAGGTTTTCAAACACATGGACTAGGCATCAGCGTCTGGGCGGACTCAGCTATCGTGATTTAGTACACCTACCAGTATAAGGGCCATTCCGGCACTTTATCACAAACAGGCTCACAGTTACACGTGACGGATCAAAGGTTGAGGATTGAGGGCACATGAAACCAGCCAACAATGGAGCTGGCTCATGCATCCTTGGGTGATGAACCCAAAGCCACTGGAAATATGGACCAGATTCCCAGAAGTTTCCAGCCTGCCTGAGAAGCACTGATCGGTGGGCGACCATGGCAATTAACCCGATCCTGTGCCGGAAGTCAGGGTTAGCGCAGTCACATCTATTGTGGCTTTGCCTTAGGCCTTTCTGTACGAGCGAAGCAGGTACCCTTCATGGACCAGCTGCTGAGGGTGATGGTTTGGGTGACCAGACTTAAAGGGCGGCTGTCGGTGATAAAGGGTGTCCGACCATTTGATAGCATACGCATCGATGCTTTGAGTCCAGCGGAGCTGTGGTACTCAGAATACAACCGTATTAGGATGGTAAAATCAAGGAGCTTCTGTGTAACTCTATGGCAAAGGGTCAATATCGATGATCTAAGCTTAAAAGGGTTAAACCACAAACTCGTCGATGGTTTGTTACGGGTGTGTGTTAGATAAACTAACTCCCGACTAACCTCTGACGTGAAACATCCGGTGATCTTTCCAGCTCTACACCGCATAGCTGATCTGTTTATGCAATATGCACGTAGTGAAGCGACATGCGGGGAAAACCACGTGCTGAGCATCATTTAAAGCTGCTTTTGCTTTAGGAGCGGAAAAGCAAAGTTATGGTAATGGATCAAATAGTTTTTGCATTGCCAGAGATGCATGTGCGCAATGTGAAAGCAAGTATCGGTTCCGAAATACAGAGTGGCCGATGACCGACGGCCGTTCAGGGAAACTGGGATCGACTATCTTGGCCCACGATGGGTAATATGCAATAAGCGGGAAGATCACAAGACGGTTGCTTGGTGACCTGCATGGAATTTAGATCTGTGCACTTCCAATTTGCACACGCAATGAGCACGAGTTTTTTTGAAGGCACTGTAGCCTTTCAAAGGGGGACGAGTAGTGCCGTCCAAAGTGTATTCTGATAATGGATGAAGCTCCTTGGAGCCAATGAAGAACTCTAAATTTCGAAACATGACTTGAGGCATGGCATGCTGAATCATAAAACCGCGACGTTTGGCATCCAGTGCCAGTTCAGCCCTCAGTACGTTTGTCATCAAGATGGATTATGAGAATGTTTGATCAAGTACTTGCGGAGAATAATGCTGTCAGTGATCAAATAACAAGCACCGGATGACGAAACTTTAAGTGCAAAAGTAACTAATTTGAGAAGAATATTAAACATTCTCGACATCGCACATTTGGCCCCGGCTCCTAATAATCATTTAGCTTTAGGGTCCAATGAGAGCATCATGCAACCCGTTAATCTTAGCGGGACATATCTTTACCAGTAGAAGCAACCTACACACCTCACAGGTTACTTTTGAGGGTGGTTGCTGGAATTTATACTAACTGTGCAAGCCCGATAGAACTGGGTATTTAATGGAAGGCTGATTGGGCAGGCGGCGTATTGATAGTCTCTGATGAATATGTCCATATGGGCTAGTGGCTGCTCCGTGCCATGCAGCAGTTGATTGCCAAGTCCGACGGACTTGTAAAAGGGTCAGCGTTGGAACTGCAAAGGGAACGCTGACTCGCGATGTGCGGTTCATAAGTCTTTTGGAGGTTGAGGGACTAGCGGATGGCACGACAGCTTCCAAGTGCAGACGGACAGCAAATTTCAAAAGTCAAGAATAGGTGTGCATGTGTGGATGTCTCGTTTTTGCCATCTGTGTCCTGTCAACTAAACACTGAATACAGCAAACTGCGCGTTCTCTCAACGGCTGCGCCACAATTCTGTGCTTTCCTATTTCGTTCTTTTTTCGGATATCTGGCTCCATTAGGTCTCCTGTTTGCAGCTACAATCTTTTGAATCTACATTTGTTCACAAACCGTATCGTTTCTCAACATGGACTGAGGTCACGCACTGCTGTACGGTAAACGGCCAACAGTCTTCTCATTGATCTAAAAGTGACACGCGTGCAGGCTGGCGGGCAGCCAGTAAATGCGCTCTTCCAGCCAGGTTGTCTTTTTCGACATTGGTATGTAACAGCATCCGCTCTCTGTTAACAAAAATCTCGGATCTATCCCTCGCACTTTAATCACCGATCCATGTTCACACGTGTGTCGCGTGCACACAAGAATCATGACTGAACCCGGATATCGCTGATTCACTCCTGCCGATAGACAGCTCCAGACTCCATTCGCAGGACAGAGTTTCGGACAAGAACAAGAATGGAGGCAGTGTGACAACCTTGTCTGGCAAGTCCGAAGTTGTTTATGAGCACCTGCTAAACGGAACTGACTGTCTCGTGACAGTGTCATCCTAGAGCTTCTCGCCGTAAAATTACTACCGTAATCAATTTATACGTCGCCCCCTTTAGCTTGCAGCAAACGGTCGCATCTTTCTTCGACTCTTTTCTATTATCTATTCTTCTTTTGCCTGACGATGGGCTGTACATTATTGATTATGGGATAAAAAAGAAGACTCCAGTGGCGACTGGAAGGAAAGGGGAGCCGGGTAAACTAAAGAGGCGCACTTTACAACAAATCCTCTGGGATGCGAGGACAACTGGGACGGAAAGTCTGAAGGATATCGAAAATAAAAATCATAAGTAAATGAGAAAAAAATAAACCGAAAACACAAAAGATCGAGACGAAGAGACTGTCTCCCAACCCGTAAAGTATTTAAAGTTTGCCGTGCCCACTTCTGCTACGGTTGAGATATACGGACACTAGATGAAAAGCGCACCCCTAATGAAATACCAAGTTTCAAAATCAAGCTCGCTCCGGCGGATTGTTCGCTCATGTTCTGGAATGGCGTTTTATCCAAAGGTTTACTTTAGTACTAAAGTTTTTGTAATTAGACTCTGACTGTTGCATCCAGTGGGCAATCTGCATCAGTTCACTTGTGTGGCATCGAAGCTGCTCACTAGGAGTAAAAATTGGGCTGCAATGCCATTTCCGTCCGTCGTGGTTTCATTGCACGTGTAGGCCGTCGACGGTTATAATTAGTAACCAACTGCTGACGGACTGCAGTGGACAAACTCAGTGGGTGTCGACTTCTACAAATCAAAGGTCACCTTGAAAATCGAAGTTTACGTAAGGTAACTGTGGCACAAAAGAACCCAGTAGGGCAAAGTGTTGTCAAAGTAGATTTTAAGGCACAAATTAGAGTGACGTCGAAGTGGCCTGAAGAGAATATTAAGGAGCATGATAACAGTGGGCCAATCATAGAGCCCACGAAAACTGGCGGCATCAAATCATCGCCTAAAATCCACCTGGTCCCATGGCAGCAACATCATGTCCCAACACAACATTGAGACGAAAGTGACAAGCTAGGGAATGAGATTCGCATGTTCACTAAGACAGCTACTCAGCCGCTATCTAGCGCAAGGATAGATTTAGGTGATTACTGAAACGTGGTAGCCAAAGCAAAATAGCATTTCATCTGTATGGAAGAACAATGCTGGAACGGATTTCTTCACCAAAGGAATACGAACCACCTATGTTATTAGGAACGTCGGCGCACGCTGCCAGAAATGCCCTGAGGCCAGGCAAGTGGAATCCAACACCCCCATGAGGCACTTAGTAATTAGTCTTCTGTTTTGGAATTTGAAATCTCAGGGTGCTTAGGCTTTTTACTGGTGTTATCCGAGAAGATTCGCGCAAGTTTTAATAAGCGCATCACTTTGGACCTGAAAACGTGGGACTCAGAACATCCAGAACCAAATAGATCAGCCGGTGCGGCGATAACCAACTCACTAATAACAAAGTGATTACTACTTGTTATCAAAGATTCGTTTGCTGACGCTCGATCAGTATGCGACCAAGAAGCAGACACGAACAGTGGGGCCACATAGTGACAGGAGAAAACACGTACTGAACAAGAGTGAGTGGGGAGTAAAACAACTCCACTTCGCGTGAGTTTGAGCAAAGATTACCTATTATTCAAGAAAAAAGGAGAACCGTATCGCATCGTGACAACAACAGACGCTGCTTCCGATTTTTATGTGCAATAAAGCGTAGTTGCATGCCGCAGAAGATAAGAAGCTCAATTCTTCGGGCAGACGCTGAGGATAAGCCGGGAGATAACCACAGGTGAACGTAAATGCGGCTGTGACTTGATAGGAAGCTGACTGGAAATTACTAATGAATATGGGAAATTGGGCTGACGGACGGAGGTAGCCTAACGGCAATCACGATAGGTGGGATGCTTCCTATGATAGATCCAATGGCTAAGAACAACGAAAAAGTAAGTATCTCCGTGAAAATGGAAACAACAGGAGGACGAAATAAAGCAAGAATCATTACTAATGGCAAACAATGTCAAGTCAGTCTCGGGGCATAGATAAGGATACGATGGCGAGAAACGAAAACGGACCCGAACAACGCGAAGATGAAACATCTGAATTACACAAATACAAACAGTGAAGAAATGTAGAAGATGGCCATTTAAAGGATGAGGGTTTTTAACGCAAATAAATAGCAGCCATGGTCTAATAAAGGCCTCTGGCGCGTTTTTCTGAAGTAATGCAAATGGACGCGTGGAGAACGGTGGCGGAAAGTGCGACAGTAAAACAATCAAGGCGGTTTGCGTAGTTTACTGGTGCCTAGCGATGCTCATCATTTTCCGCTCATTACTTGTTCTTCCAAGCTCTGAGCTGTAGAATCCATAGACGTTTGTGGGGCGGTTGAGCTTGGGAAGGGAGCTTTAGTTGCTTAGCTCTGAATTTGAGAACAGTGAGGTGTAATGTGGGTTGGGGCTACTAGGTACCCAACGAGGACCCAAATACGCGCTTGGGTACCGAGAGTGGCAACTTGACTACCTCACGCTGCGACTAACAGCGTACAATATCCGTTGGTAGTAGCGTACGGGAGGCAGCTTGGCCATCATCGAAAGGCTTCATTGCAATAGAACCGAGCGGGTGATAAGGACCAAAATTTCAGACGGTAAATGGATGACAAGCCTTAAAACGAGAGTGAAAGGGAGACGAAGTCTGGAATATGTTAGGTCTGTTTATCAAAATGAGAAGGCAAGACAAAAAAGGAATGATTGAAGTTATGAGGATGGATGTACAAATTTGCGATGCCTCGCGGAAATTTCTACTCGGTTATGGACCGAATCAAATGGCGCAACACGAAATTCATGAGATAACACCGAGCAGTAAAGCTGGTTTGGGTGGAACCCGGAGGAAGAAACCTAAGTTATGGTTATAGAGCTTGCTATCAGGATTGATCGGGACAAGTTGCTAACATACCAAAGGGGACTTAAATGTCAAGGATGAAGCTAGATTGCCTATGATGACGTGAGGCAGATGCATTTCTAAAGCGAGATCAATGTGCAGCGGAAATGGGCGATTTTTGCATTGCCAGCTGACTAAAAATTGTCATCTACTATTGTGCGCACGAATAAATCGTGGTGCTTTCTTCCATTGAAAAAAATCTGCGGATGCAGAAAGAGTATGTATGGGAAAAACATGCGGCGCAAAGTTAATCAATTTTAAATTCTACTGTTTATTGGTACATATGAGTAGTTTTGGCTGGGATATCTTCAAGGGTACTGTCCCCGGTAGGCCATGTAAACGACTACAAGTATAAGGTTCTCTGACTCAGTGAAAACAGGGCGATGAATTTGACCAGCCGGACAACTTTAGGCACCAGATCATTTGTCATTTTCGGTGGTTTGTATAACAAGGTAAACAAAACACAAATCAATCAGCCCATAAGACGAGGCTCCGTAAACTACTACTGAGATCCTAATTGAAACCCCAGGGTTAGTGATAGTGAGAACATTAGTACGGAATTGATTTACTTGCGTTTGACTGTGCTTGCCCCGAAAGATTGGTTCAACAAGGCATTTTGTTAATTGGGTTTATTTCTTTTGATTTCTTGCTTCTGATGTGTAGGGATGCGACGCCGTTAGCAGGTGATCAACCATCCCAGAATGCTACCTTCCACGGTTTCACATAAGGCTGCGCTGATCCCTTTAACCATACCGGTAAATAAATCGCGTGACAAAAGCACCGAGACATGGGGCTGCTCAAGAGGACCTGGAGACGGAGGCAATGTGCTCGGTACCTGTGCGACTTTTCACAGCTGCACAGCGAATTCCCGGAAAATCACACCTCAGTCAAGTAAAACTGAAAAAAGACTCATGCCCTTTATCTCTTGAATCCATAAGACCGTAATTTAACCACGGAGCAAGTTGGGGTAGGGGCTTGATCGTTAATTCCACAGCAAGAACAACGACGCCTGTTGCAGCTAACGTTTAGGCTTAAGGACACTGCTCGTGATCATAAGTGTGCTGTTCCGAAGGCTGGGCGACAACCACATTAGGGTAAGTCTATCTACCAAAATAGGTCACTGGCATCAAGGGTAAATTCTGGTCGAATGATCAACCGAGACCCGGGGGTTTAGACAACGGTCAATGGGACGCTGCAAACAGAGCATTTAACTGTGCATCCGTAAGTACACAGATAACTTCATAAGTATATTTGGGTAACTTAGTCAATTTTTTTCTTCAACTAAAGTAAAATGGAACATTCTGCTTAAGCGGCTGATGTTTTATGCTTTGTACTTGCCTTTAGTTCTAGTTGTACCGACATTAAATGGAGACTGGTTAGCTGGGCCCTTCTGCGTTATTTGATGATTGGCCTGAAAACGTTTTAGTATTTGATGGTGGTTCGGATTAAAAATGAATGATTATGAAGGTAGGGGTTTGACTCCAAAGCAAGAGCTCAGTAAGAGACCTGCTCAGATTGGCACAATTTGCGTTCCTAATTTTAAAGTCTAGGCAGCCCCTTATATATTGGTCTAGGCTGATACTGGCCCTATTTAAGTTGACAAGGGATAGCACATTCACAAATATGGGCAAGAATCTCCTGAATCGTGTTAGCTTGGGCAGGAGCGCACAGGATCCAATAATCTATTCCAATGGGTGAACGAAGATGAAGAAAGTTGACGTGGGGAGCGCAATCGACGACGGAATTATAATGATTGGCATTTGATTTCTGAGGCAGTAAGAAGACGCCTGAGCAAACCGAAAGGGGTATAAATTTGAATGTTTCTGCTAGGTGAGGAATCTGCAAAAGAATTTAAGGTTCTGCTTGACACGAAGGCCTAGAAACTCGCGACCCGGCGTAGCCAAAGAGAGTCAGGATGCCCTCATCCTCCTCTGTAAGCATAGTCTGATCTGAGACGAAAAATTTTCTGAATGCCCCTTGTTTTTTCTCTTTGGAACACCAGCTTTGAGCGCGTTCAATGAAATTATCAGTCAGTAATGTATTATGTTACTTGAACAGCATTATCGTGCAGCCTACAATAGAGAGTATTTGATTAATAAGTTCGCAAATCGCTTGCTAATTAAATTTGCTTAAGCAACGGTACTTCAATCTCACATCTTTTCCACACCAAGTAGTGAGTATTCCGGTACAGTTTTAACGATCCTACCCTGGAGGATGTGACACCTATAGTCCAGAATAAAGCCTTTGACTGTTGATAATTGCCTCGTTCATTGTCTACACCACGCATCCAAAGAATTTCATTTCACAGTGTTGGCCGTGGTTTGGAGTAATGAAGATGGTTCGAAGGAATAAATTAGCCTGATTTTGTCAGCCAGTAACAAGGGTGTTCGGCGGTCTATCGGCTGAAGATTTCATCTACCTAGAGTAGCAATGGTGAGGGGCAAATAACACCCAGCATTACACCATTAATGATTGGCTGGGAGTGGGATATGGATCCGTTTGTGCTGGGGACTTGGGAGCAGTCAGGGTGACAAGAAGTTTGCCAAAATTAGGGCAGATCTACTAACCCATAGGGAATTACTTTTGGTAGCGACGGCCCAGGGGCACCCGATCAAACGCTTTGGTCTTGTCCAGGAGGATTACTATAACGGTCCTTATCTCTTTGGGGTTTAGGCTGCCCAGATCAAAGCAGTCAGACTTGGCATAAGATATAGAAGCTGTGCTTATGAAAACCATGGCGGAGTTTATCAACTAAATTGTCGGTCGCAAGGATGCCGGTTAGCTGTTTCATGTCAGTCCACTCCAAGTTTCCGGCCAAAAGGTGTGTAGTTTATCGGATGACAGTTGAGCAAATAATGGCAGTTTCGTGAAGAAAAGTAGTGTCGAAGTCTACCCAGGAACAGGAAATACTCCCGTTGACGAGGAGACGGTAAAGAATTTTATCATTGTAAATGGTTTGTCCAGTTTGCTCAGACGGAACATAACAGAGGAGACACCATCTGAGTCAGGGCGGTATGAACGTTTGACAGCAGTGTCAACCTTCTTTATGCTCTTCGTATTAAAAGAAGTAGAAGAGCATATCTGGGCCATTAGCCTAAGAAAAACGGGGAAATGTGACACGGCCTATAATAAACTCAGGGAAGTATGGGTTGAGAGCTTCCCAAGGATCATGGAGCTGCTGTATGTTTATGATGTTCAAAGAGGAAGTTGATATATTCCAAAACGTGCGAGGTCGCAGAATTCTGTCCAGACGGAGGCCAGGATTAGTTCGCCAAGGAGCGATTTATCGCCGCTTGCATAGCTGATTTTCGGACGCTGCAAACAGGCCGGGTTGGAATAGATCTACCCTCGAATTCTAAGTCATGTGTAAGTTTTCCAGTTTAAGAATCCTTCTTTTCAATTTTATAAATTTTACTTGCTCTCACTGCCCAAGGCTGAGCACCGGGTGGAGAGCGTTTGTTAATAACGTAATGCCAATTGCGTACAAGATGTCGACGGCTTCTTGGGAGCTGGATGGAAGCAAGACGTCCCACTCTGAAGAGGGGCAGACAGACCAACCTAGTTTACCCAGTTTTAACTGCCCTCCACGATATGGATGGCGGTTGAGGGTTTTCGGGGTCTAGGACGAATATAAAGAAGATAGGAGACCATCTTGTTGTCACTACCTGGAGAGTTATCCGGTACGTAGGGAGACCGAGGGTGGATACTGGGTCGAGAATATGGCTCCATCTGGCGGGATTTGAAACATGCTACGTCCATTCTTCTATTTTGGTTTCATGAATGAAGTTCAAGAGAAGCGGACTTACAGTCTTCATGGGCCGTCAGATCTAACAGGCAATGAAATCGCTTTCTATAGGTTTCGCATGGATGGATGCCATAAGCTCAAACGTCTTGATCACTTTCAGAGGCTCAACATTATTTAAGAATGAAGGTCAATAGAATGCATCCAGGGTACACAGGAGAGTTACGGATATGGATAGAGAGCCAGACATCGTCGGTTTATGTCTACCACCGAAAAACAGAGGGCCAAAATGGAGAATTCACTCTTGAACTTAATCCAGGCAACCACTACCAAGCCCGTTATTTGCATTTATTGGAAAGTTTACTGGTTTAATGGCGTTCAATGGGCTGCCACTGGGAACCGCAAACAACTGCCCATAAAACGGCTGTTGTAGCTCAGTTACAGTAACCAGTTTTACGCAGCAGGAGCATCGCAATACCGGTCTGTTGCAATATTTAGCAAGTGGATCATCAGGACTACCGACGCCGACGGCCCAACCATTATACCATTTGTACTGCAGCTCCATCAAGGGACGTAATAATAACCAAAAGTAGATTAAGCTGTGCTGTAGTCCAACTTTTTCTTTTATTCCCAAAACACCAGCCCCATAAATTTACATCTGCAGTTCCACTTCATTTTTAGGTCACCAGCGCCGAGAAGGCTGACCTTGACAGCCGCCATAAACACAATACACCAAATACTCCGAAATAGTCACGCACTGTTTAGCAACTGAATTACTTTACGTCAGAATGATAGCCGCAATGTATGGCCCCGGTTGCTTTGCCACATGATCCTCTTTATTATTAATCTGGGCATCCCTTGTTTGCATCGCAAACTCTCCAACAGTTATCTCAGGGTCAGATGGCCTTAACTCCCTGCCAGCCTCGTACATCTTTACTTTACTTTGAATTTTTTATTTATTGACGGCGGCTTCCAAATTCCAAGAGCAGTCTTCATCACTGGGTCAATACTGAGAGCAATATTTGCAATCTGCCTCTATTTTTTATTCACATGACAGACCTTAGGTCGGACGATGACTCTGTTTGTCTCCGACTCAACAATTACCATGGCCTTAAGCTGGCAATGAAGCCAACCTACTTCCCTCTCCTAGGGCTCAGATATCGCACCCAGGCTATATGTTTTATTGCCGGTTCCGCTCTCGAAAAGACAGCTACAGGTCTACCAGCTTTCTGCTCTTGCTAGGACGCTGGTAGCCAGACAGGGCGGCTGAATAACAGTCCGCTCAATCGAAACTACGCCGCTGATTGCCTTTAAAACCTCTAAATGGATGGACCCTCATTAGTGGGAGAAAATACTGTTACTGCTGCCACCGGAACAGCTGGCGCATCCTCTAACATTACTGACCCATACTGCGGTCTAAGATCAAAACCTGCGGCAATAAAAATGGCAGCATAAAGGATTTTTGCGGCTAGTTTAGCCAAAACTGTTTTTACTTCTTACACAATCTGTGTTTGCTCTCCAGCTTATCTCTCATTTTGGTTTGCAGCTGGCAGTCTCAGAATTTTCACAATATTTTTGCAAAGCTTGTCAAAAATCTCGTCCTGCAAATAGTTTGGCAATGGGCCGACAGTAGTCCTCCGCTTTTTCAGCACCTGATTGGTCCCTTCTTGTGCTCAATTGCGACTGTCCTACCATCTTTGCATGAAGTCCCGTTTGGTTTTGACTGATGTCCATTAAATCCTCATACGCTAACTGTTCTTCGTCTTCTCAACTCTACTTTTCTGCCTATTAAGTGGCGTCTCTGACGTTTGGGACACCGGGTATACTTCGGCATTCGCCATCTGGTAAAGTGTTGCACCAGCGGTACGCACATTTAGTGCGCTTAAACACGGAATTACTCGCAGTCCGCTGATTACAAATAATTCTATAAGACCTTGTGTAATTTGGAAAAACGTTTTGTCGATTTTCATTTTAAGCTGCCATACTAAAGCATTCCATATAACTTTTCTGCTTCTGGTCCCACTTTCCACTGTGCTTCCGGAGTAATTCAGGGTTGCACAGATCCCATTTTCACCTCTGATTTTCATTATTTTCGTTTCCTCTACATTATCCCTCTACACATTTGCCCTTACCATGCACGTGCACTCGTAAATCGGCAAATATACACTATCCTTATTATTTAGTTTTTGATTGTGTATTCCGTCGACCGATTTTCAGTGTCTTCAGTGATGTCACATGGATGATATTGAACAAAAACACTCAGGGCGCCAATCCTACTTGATAGAGATCGATTGCTAAATATAATAAAAGACAGCTTGAACGTGCAATTGAAGCTGAGTAGTAGGGCGTTAACGGTCGGGAGTATAGCTTCATGAGAAGACGTGCAGCAAGAAAGAGGTGGTGGATTTACGGTTGACGAATTTCGCTTGAGAGGGACATCGTAAGTAACATTTGGACTTGCTGTAGATTGGCCATTTGCGTCAGAACATGGAATTTTGGAGGTTCCCACTTTTGACTGATTGTGGGCTCGGCGAAGCTGATTTTGATTGGGAGTGATTAGCATTGTTAGTGGATCAGGTAGAATAGGGGGATGGGTTACTGTGGCCTTGGGGGCGATGAGCCTTGAGGCCTTTGAATTTGCAGTGATGAAAGAGATCCATCGTAAAACGTGTAAGTTACTGGCAATTAATAGCCAAGCAAGCGTTAACTAATCACAACTTAAACGAGAACAGGCTATTGTTCCCAAGGATTGATGAAATATCATTGGGGCCATTGTGTAGGTTATGATTGAAGTAGAAATGAGCGGTCTTCCGTGCTCGATGCGCGGTAATGCTGTAGGTATATGATACTATATCTTTATACGATTGACGGCGTTCGTAGAGGTGTTCCATTGTATCCACCTCGAAGAGAACTAGCTGAGGGATACAAGTCTCATTTCGGCCGCTGTGGAGTTCAGATTTTACCTGCGTCGGCAGTTGGCACCGCAAAACTTGAAAGAACCGGGACGGTGTAGATTGTTGCTCAAGAAAAAGCAGATCACTGAGGGATATACAGCAGTGGTGTGTGACGGAGAACCCAGGAGGAAGATGGTGGGGGAAGCTGATGGGCGAATTTCTTTGGCATGGGAGCAGAAATTCTGTGGTTAAGGCGAATTAAAAGTGGCCTGAAATAATGGAAAGGGTTAAAGACACAAATGGATGCTGGTAACAGGTCGATGGAATTATGGGGTTGTTACGACAGTAGGAACAGTCCGCCACCTGTCAGTTTTGATCTATTATTTAAAGCGCAGACAGCACGAGTCAGCTGACACTGAACGGCTGACGAAGGATATACTTTGTGTATCATTGAATATGTCGCTTTTACGCGGCAAGGAGCGCTGTTTGAAGACACAGAAGTCATTTGAGGTGTATCAGATGCACTGATGAACCAAATATGAGTGGTCTTTAAATGTTGTGGGGAATTTGTAAGAATCAACACCCTTTCAGGAAATGACATGCAATTCTATCTTTTGAAGATTCAACACACTTAGAGGATCTCCCGTTTTGAGGCCAGCTTGACGATGTGTTCGCAGGGTTGAGGAATAAGTCGCCTTCAACCATGGTCCTGTGAAGGTTAGAATCATGCGGGATGACCTTTTTCGTGGTTTGGTTGGGGCCGTTAGCACAGTTAACGATGAGAGACCAGAGTAATGGTTAGTCTGAAAGTGGTCCGGATTGAGAGGTCAGTAGCTCCGTTTCGTGACCTTAGTGCTATTAGTTGAGGAACCGGGTTGTCAGACTCATTCATTGGTGCCGTATTGACTCTGGTGGCCTTGCCAGGGTGGTTTACTTGCTGGCATTGGAAATCACCAGTTTTGTAACCATCTACCCTACTTTCAGACGTGGAGCAGTTAGAGGAGACATGGACAGTGGGCATTTGTTAGGCAGATGTCAAAGGCAGTACCTCCCGGGCACACCTAACTTCACTGTTGTCTTATGTGCTGCTGGAGTTCGGAACTTTGGTGAGGGCAACTTGCCCAATGGACACCAAAATAGAACGTTAGGCAAGTCTCTTATCTTCGCACGAAATGTTTGTCGCTAATGGTTTCTAGAATGCCCATTTCCTTCCCTTTGGAAGGGTAATTTGTTGGAAAAGATTACAATATGTCAGAAGGGCGTGACTCGGGAAATTTCTCGCTACCTTCTGGTAAACTGATTAGCCGCCAGTTGATGAAGAAATCAACAAACAGCAAATGACAGTAAAGCCATTGCGATTTCTCCGCAGCCTGATGCAAAACCACCGACGATGGTATGTGTTTCATTCGTCTGTTATGGGGGTTTAAACATTTCAAGTGGTAGAATATCAGAAAGTTTAAACACTAGAGAATGTTTGTAGGCAAAAACTCTCGAGACTTCCGACCTCAGCTGGATCCAAAAAGAGACGATTGGGGTATTTTCAGTTTTAACAATGTTAAACATTGGAGATAACAATGACACTATATCTTCCGGTGATCGTTCGTCATTTTGAAGCGTGATTTTTTTGTAGGTTACTGGCCTCCCTGCAGGCTATGTTGCACACCAGTTGAAGCCATCAAGTGGAAAGTAACCCCGTAAATGACCTAATTTCTCATAGTACCACCTGTTGCAACTGTACGCCGGGTCTGTTTGACTAAGGCCATGGAATGGTTGTTCAGAAATTTTGCGTTATTGTTTTTCTGTTGATTAAAAACAGCAGCAAAGATGGGATGCAACAGAATGAAATGTGCTGAAAAGATGGGAGGAGAAATTACTTGATAGGCAATAGCTGACTTGAGTTGGTGGTGTTTGGAGGGGGCGAGGTATTTGCTAAACTCAAATTAATCGTGCGATGCTTCTTCGATGCATTCAAGTTGAAAGGTGACATAAGTTGAATGGAAAACAGGGGCAATTCCGGGGCCTTAGAATCCAGAATTAAATGTGGAAAATCTTTCCCAATGAGACAAACGTCCTCGGAGTTTACAACACATCGGTATAATCTCGCTTAGCTTGGTTAGGATCTCATCACAACTTGTTGCGGTGTACCCGATTGAGGAGATAATGCGTCTAAAGAATGGAGCTGAAGGGATATCACCGGGCCGAGTTTACCACAATAACACAGAGTGCCACAATAGGGGACACGATGCGGTAACAGAAATACGATATTGGGGAGAAAAAATGGTGGCCCGGGTTACATGATGTCTTTAAATAACGGGATAGTGGCCGGAGGCTTGGAAAGCGTGAGATGGAAAATAAGTGTAGGGGTCAATGGGTACGCTAATTGTTGATAACAGATGGATTAAAAGAGAAAATGTTTGTTGTATATTATCACGTTTATATTTAATTCAGGCCAGTGCAGGAAGTGTTAGCCTAAGCCTAAGCAAAATATCAAAACTTATTTGGGGCAGAATGCGCCAAAATTTTGGTGTTTAGAAGAATTAAGCGATTTTTTAGGACTGCGAAAAATGTGTCCTGACTTTGCTTGAAGTGCTAAAATGACAACCTAGTAGACTAAAACATACATTGATGACAATTCTCAGTGAGATGTGTTTTAATGCACGCACTGTTTTATGTTTTGTTATCCTTGGTGTTCTTCCACATTTATGTCCCTGGCAGAGAAGAGGACACACTACGGCCAAGCAAATTGTTGATCTGAGTCAGTATGTCCAACCACCCGAAGAAGAAACGTCGCCCGACACTAACATAAAATCCGGGCCATCGCTCAGGCTTAACAATCGAGTGCAACGCTAAGTAAAGAGCGAACCGCGCAGTACCTCCCGTGTCAAAACTAAATGAATAAAGCTTATAGAGGAGGACCATTCCGCCGACTGCATAGCGCTAAGATCGACTTGGCTAGATAGCCGGTACGATAAACCGAAAAGGATAATATTTTTACGTACATCACGGACGGGAAAGTATGATTGAATAGGGATCACATAACTGTTAGCACACAACCCAAAATCTGAGTGATCGCTTTTGGCTCCCGAAGTAAAAAATTATGGCAAGTGTTAGCCAGTGCGCTATATGGAGGGACGGTCAGTAGCCTTCGGCAAAGGACTTTATAACAACCAGACGTCAGCCTGAAGCCATAGACCTCGGAGTCACTGGGCTCATGGGACGTAGCTAATACGGTACTCTCCAGTCACTGTACGATACAGAGAGCAACAAGCAAGGCTACAATTGGAAACTATTTTAGGGGACATCAATGGAGGTTTTCTCTATACAGCAGAGAAATTCAAGGTATACAAAGTGGGTGAAATGTAGAGTAGAATGAGGATAAACCTCAACTTATAACTAAATCTTTACGCTCCTCCTCTTTTTCGGAACAGTGTTGCTATCAAGCTCCAGATTTGGAAGCGAATAGCCTAGAAGTCTTTGTGAGCAGCGTCTGAGCAATGCAGAGGCAAAGTCAAATCACAAAGTTAAAACGTAACTGATTAGTAAATTCCACGATGCCAGAATAAAAATTTCATCAATATACATGCAAAATCGAACCCAAATATGCAGTTACAAAGATTCAAAATGACAACCAATTTCGCCATGCTGAAACACGAGCGTCGTTCACGCGGATTCCAGAATAGTGTGCCAAAGTCACCCCGTCAGTACGATCAGGCGAAGTTTCATGTAAACCGAAATTGCATAAGATAAAGCGTGGGATTCATTTGTGTGACAGTGATCTCACGAATTCTGGATGATTTGCCTTAGCCATGAATACACCTCGCACCAGAACTCGTCAGAAATCAAGCAAATTCAAGTTCACAAATGATTGGCTGGATTCATCCCTAATTATTTAATCTCCGCTAACGGTGATTCTCTGTTTTTGCAAATGTTTGCAGAGCCGAAAGTGATGAAATATCTGTGAAATCAGCTTTTCTTCCACCATGTTCGTAATCTATGATCTACAGCTGTCGGGGCCACCAGAAACAACTTGTCTAGAATACAATAATGCGGATTGCGTCGCGGAAGCAGGAGAACAAGAGACGACGCTCTTCGAATAGTTGAGAATATAAGTAACTAGTTGTGTGGGCGCAAGAACAAAAAAGCAAAATAAAACGGCACGCATTGTACGTGGCCGGAGATTAGCAAAGATTGATCAGATATCAACTGGAAAATTGCGTGTTCGGTTTTATTCCATTGTAACGGGCACGAGACCTAGTGGCGCAACGTGAGGCGGCCGTGAAGCAAAAGTATCCGCAAATTCCTATGGCTCTATGGTCTGATGGAAGAATTAGTTCGATAAATCGGTTGCTGCAACAAAATGTGGACTATTCGACGAACGAATTGAGAAGTGGTCTGCCGTATTCAGCGTTTAGTTGGCAGGACACAGATGGCAAAAACGAGACATCCACACATGCACACCTATTCTTGACTTTTGAAATTTGCTGTCCGTCTGCACTTGGAAGCTGTCGTGCCATCCGCTAGTCCCTCAACCTCCAAAAGACTTATGAACCGCACATCGCGAGTCAGCGTTCCCTTTGCAGTTCCAACGCTGACCCTTTTACAAGTCCGTCGGACTTGGCAATCAACTGCTGCATGGCACGGAGCAGCCACTAGCCCATATGGACATATTCATCAGAGACTATCAATACGCCGCCTGCCCAATCAGCCTTCCATTAAATACCCAGTTCTATCGGGCTTGCACAGTTAGTATAAATTCCAGCAACCACCCTCAAAAGTAACCTGTGAGGTGTGTAGGTTGCTTCTACTGGTAAAGATATGTCCCGCTAAGATTAACGGGTTGCATGATGCTCTCATTGGACCCTAAAGCTAAATGATTATTAGGAGCCGGGGCCAAATGTGCGATGTCGAGAATGTTTAATATTCTTCTCAAATTAGTTACTTTTGCACTTAAAGTTTCGTCATCCGGTGCTTGTTATTTGATCACTGACAGCATTATTCTCCGCAAGTACTTGATCAAACATTCTCATAATCCATCTTGATGACAAACGTACTGAGGGCTGAACTGGCACTGGATGCCAAACGTCGCGGTTTTATGATTCAGCATGCCATGCCTCAAGTCATGTTTCGAAATTTAGAGTTCTTCATTGGCTCCAAGGAGCTTCATCCATTATCAGAATACACTTTGGACGGCACTACTCGTCCCCCTTTGAAAGGCTACAGTGCCTTCAAAAAAACTCGTGCTCATTGCGTGTGCAAATTGGAAGTGCACAGATCTAAATTCCATGCAGGTCACCAAGCAACCGTCTTGTGATCTTCCCGCTTATTGCATATTACCCATCGTGGGCCAAGATAGTCGATCCCAGTTTCCCTGAACGGCCGTCGGTCATCGGCCACTCTGTATTTCGGAACCGATACTTGCTTTCACATTGCGCACATGCATCTCTGGCAATGCAAAAACTATTTGATCCATTACCATAACTTTGCTTTTCCGCTCCTAAAGCAAAAGCAGCTTTAAATGATGCTCAGCACGTGGTTTTCCCCGCATGTCGCTTCACTACGTGCATATTGCATAAACAGATCAGCTATGCGGTGTAGAGCTGGAAAGATCACCGGATGTTTCACGTCAGAGGTTAGTCGGGAGTTAGTTTATCTAACACACACCCGTAACAAACCATCGACGAGTTTGTGGTTTAACCCTTTTAAGCTTAGATCATCGATATTGACCCTTTGCCATAGAGTTACACAGAAGCTCCTTGATTTTACCATCCTAATACGGTTGTATTCTGAGTACCACAGCTCCGCTGGACTCAAAGCATCGATGCGTATGCTATCAAATGGTCGGACACCCTTTATCACCGACAGCCGCCCTTTAAGTCTGGTCACCCAAACCATCACCCTCAGCAGCTGGTCCATGAAGGGTACCTGCTTCGCTCGTACAGAAAGGCCTAAGGCAAAGCCACAATAGATGTGACTGCGCTAACCCTGACTTCCGGCACAGGATCGGGTTAATTGCCATGGTCGCCCACCGATCAGTGCTTCTCAGGCAGGCTGGAAACTTCTGGGAATCTGGTCCATATTTCCAGTGGCTTTGGGTTCATCACCCAAGGATGCATGAGCCAGCTCCATTGTTGGCTGGTTTCATGTGCCCTCAATCCTCAACCTTTGATCCGTCACGTGTAACTGTGAGCCTGTTTGTGATAAAGTGCCGGAATGGCCCTTATACTGGTAGGTGTACTAAATCACGATAGCTGAGTCCGCCCAGACGCTGATGCCTAGTCCATGTGTTTGAAAACCTTCATAAAATTTGCACCATCTTTATTGCCAAAACTACAGCAAATAGCTCCAAACATGTGGTTCACGGTGACTTCCTAGTTGCGTCTCAAGCCTTGGGCAGCAAGATCTTGACGTCATGACAGCCGTCGACCCTACTGTACCGATCACACACTACCGTAGTTCACTTCTAATGAATCTGAAAATGCGTGCAACTCTCCTTGCCCTTTTACGTTGTTTAGAGACATGCATCGCGGCAGTATTATGCTCCCAAATCCCCTAATACTGGTCAGAATTTCTTCCCAAGAAAAGTGTTTTTCGGGAGGAATGTGTTAATCCCAACCAGTTTCCTCCTGCACAATCGTTGTAGCAAGAACTTTCATGAAAGCAGCTATAGGGAACCGAAACCAAGAGGACTGTACAATTTGGAGATAGATGGCAGGATCCCTCAACGTTTAACCGCCGATTGTGGATTTTCAGTTGAAATGAACTAATCGGATTCCCATTGGAACTCAAGGGAACGTTTGATCTGTGCGCGAGATGCTTCCAGCCGACGGGTTCTCTCCACTCGCTCGTATGCATGGATGACCTTTAAAGCTCCGGGATCATTAAACATCCACTACGTAAGATGAAAACCACCCATTCTTCAAAAGTTCGCTCAACCCATCACATTATCCTCACGTGTGTCCTCCTCACTAAAAGAACATAGGTAACCGTAAACATAAAATTTGCCGTTAGTTTTTTGCAAAGGCTCGCTTATTTGGCACTCCGTCAATCGCCGCTGTCTCTCGCAATGCATGATTCTCGCAAACTGGCAATGGTACTGCAACGAGTGGATGGGGCATTTTCCTATACTCAATTATGTGTTCGTCTATGCCATTCTCAGCCTACCACAAAAACCTAAACGCGCATTTCTATCTATCCACCTACATCTGCAAGAACATTTATCCCATGTCGGCAGATGTTTGGGCATTACCCACTCGACAGTCAAACATAACCTCGATCTGCAGTGCAGTCCAATCAGGTTCTTGCAATACTCGATCTTTTAGTTAAATTCCTCCAATTTTTTTCTGCAATCCAACAATATACGACGTTTTTGACACTGGATGAGCCGGCAACTACCCTGTTCTTCCTATGGAGGTCATGATAAATTTTTTCCTGCCCAACTTCATTGTACTGCATTGTGGTCTCTGAGTACCGATCAGCCAGCCTTCTGGCACGACGAAATCACTTGCTCAAACGCAACGAGCTTGGAAAAACGCATACTGCGTTATTCATGATGGGTTCCACCAGCGCATGCCATAGGAACAGCACCCAGGGATAATTGGAAGCACTCTCATCCATTTTATCATTCCCTTCATAAAGTTTTCTCTCGGTGTGTTGAGCATTTCCTGTTTCAGGTCACGTAACTCATGACCTCATATCCGGCTGGATTGTTTCTGTATACTTACAGCTCTCGTGGCGATGCAGCTGACCAGACTATTTTTTTCCCGAAACTACGTACATACCAATAATCCGGTCCGCATTTTCTCTTTTTCTCTTAGCCACAATGACGTCTTGCAAGTGCGGCCACCGGAAGATGAGTGCTTCAACGTATTTTGGCTTTTCCATCGGCACGTCAAACAGTGTCTACACATCCTTGGCTCGATCTTTCTTTCGAAAAACGAGGTGAAACCCCAACCCCTCGGCTTCCATGATCTGCACCCTATGCAGGGTTCTGACTGCCTTTGCAAGTTGTGGCTTCTGCACAAAACGTTTAAACCCTCAAATTGGTATTCCAAACACTGCCAAGGAGAGCAAGCGTCTGTATCCACCCGTTGGTATTAGCCACTGCCTCAGCGACTACCCCCAAGGAGAACTCGTTTTTGAACGGCTGAAAAATCGGGTAGATCACACTGGTCTTTGGAAGATCGTCGGCTGGCACTACCTTTGCCGGGTGAAATATTTTTTGCACTGGACTAGGCGGCTCCCTTCAAAGCGGCGGGCTTTCTCTCCGGGTGCAAAAGTTTTTGGGTGAGTAAAGCAGGCCCCAGCGTATTTGCCGTGCTTCAGCAATGTTCCATGAGGACCGTTTTGATTTCGTACAATCTGGTAATCCGGGATTGACTTTGGAGAATCCGCACGCAGAAGCCACGCCATCACGCCTAATGGCATGTGAACTTACAAAAGGGTAAACTCGGCCGTAATCCTTGCAATGATCTAGGGCTATGGCGTAATTTTGCTTGCATCTGTATCACTAAATGACAATGATGTATACATTTCTCGATTTCTCAGAAACATGCGAGGGGCAATATAAAATTTGTACAAGAATGGAGCAGTGGAAACACGGAAAACTAAGGTCGGACACGGAATCTGAAGTTGCGCTGTAACGATCAGAATCTACAAACTGATACACTAGACGAGATTTTCCAGTCTTAAGTCAGAGCTAGACAATCATTTGCGAGGATTATGCAAAACTTTCGGGGGCTTATTATTAGTCTCGAACTTCGGATCAACTCAAGTTCAAAATTATTGAAGCTGCATATCGCAGATATGCAACTTTTTCGAGGAACGATCGCAGTCATTGCGACGTGGTAGGAGTTTGTAAAAATCAAGATGGTAGCATGATGGACGGAAAAGTTAAAATGAGAAGACGAGGACGAATACGAATATTATAACGGGATGGGAGACGAACAAAATAAACTGGACAAAATATAGGGCGGAGAAATAAATGAAAGTAAACATTGTTAAAGGGCTGATGAAGATGAGGCAAAGGAAAACAGTCAAGGTTGGCCCACATTACTTTAGGTATGTGTTTATATAGAAAGTTTTGGACGGAGGGACAATTGAACTGAGAAGAATTTTCACTGAACTCATGCCGTTAGGAGCTGACCAAGCCAAGAGGCATGACGGGAAAAAGAAGAGTTTGTTTGAGAAGTGCAGTCAAGAGGTGTTCTGTTTGAGAGTTATAGTGCGCGAAATAATAAGAACGACAACTGTTTAAGGCTATGTAGAATGACGCATAAGGTGATGCCGACGTTCGCATTTGGAATGGGTTAATCGTCACATACATTCAGAAGAAGAGTTTAGATAAGCACAATAAAAGTTAGTTTGGGAGTAAGTGAGAGTCTGATATGGATATTTGTCTACTTATATGCTACGCTGCATACGTACTAAACGCGACCGAAAGTTAGCTGAAAAGTTGCGCCGACCTTGTTCCTTTGACGGCGATTTTCCGCCTATACCTACAAGGATATGTATCGTTAGAAACTACTGGGAATAAAAATGGCAAGACCTTCTTCAGTCTACACTCTTTGCCCGAATCATATTGTTTTTCGGAGTGTGCGGATCGTGCAAGTTCAATGAATTTTTGCAGGAGTATTTCTTCCTTAACTTTACTTTTAAAGGTAGCGGAGGCGAGAGCAATTACCCATAGGTTATCCATAGGAAGGAATATTTGACGATGAGGAAGTTTCTCTAAATGTTGTCCCGGACATTGGAATTGATAACAAGAACTCAGCTCGTCGCAAGCCATGCGAAGAGCCGTTTATCAATTGGGGTGCGGAGAAGCACACCGTTTTATGAATAATTTTATGAAAAAAGGATTGGTTAATTTGAATTGAACCCAGCCATAAGGGATAGAGGTGTATTTTTGCAACGTTACATGTAATTTAGCGAGTGAGAATCGCCCAGAAGCCGTTTTGTAAATGTTCGTTGAACATTCTCAATCTCGAATCTGTCACTCCGTCTCATTTCGGAACATAAGCAGGAACGATAGTCCAGGATTGGTCTCCTGTGTGTTTCGTATATTACCAACTTACTTTCCAAGGTTCTAAATGTCCTTTGCATTGATGCAGTCACTTTTATACCTTTTGCGCCTTCAGTCAGCGTGTGTTCCAAAAAGTTAAGCATGCAGGAGTAACGCAAGCTCAGATATCTGACTGTGTGAGAGGAAGAAATAACTCGATGGTTCATTTAAACCTTTCCCGTGGGAATGTGCGAGATTATACTGGTTTTAAGGGCTAACCGTTTCATCAGCTGCGCTGTGCACCGTTAATCAGGCAGCGGTGGATCATTTCTTGCAGCACATAAGATAGTTTTAAGGTCACATGGGGAAAAGTGTATAGAGATTTTATATAGTCTGCAAACAGTAAAATAATACCATGCCTAATGATGTGAAGAATGCCGTTGATGTACAGCGGAAACGGTAATGGACCTAGTAGGCTGCTTTGAATAGGCTCACTAGAAATCGGATGAGGATCGGATACAGTTCCACTTACATTCACTTCCTGCATTCGAGAGGTCAAATAAGGGGAGAACCAAGCCAGCAGGGGGATTTGTATCGTAGCTTTTGGCTTTCGTGGGAAGCTTACTATGAAACACGGGATATCTGCACCCCAAGTTTGCATAGAGCTGTCGGAAAGTCGTCCAATCCAAAGTGGACAGACGGTATTATTTTTGACAAAAAATGTTTAATGTCCTGTGGGTTGATTGTGAATCTGGAAGGGGATGCAGAGTAGACTGTAGGAATGTCCGATATACTAGTTTAATCATCGGTTGTGATGGAGGAGGTAAAATAATCACTGAATACAACTGATATCAATAGACGGCAATATGTATATGTACTCCTGAATATGACACATGATGTGTGTATTTCGCAAGATGTTATTAGTTCTCAGTAGAGTTGCCAGTGCTGCAGTCTTGTCGGCAGAGCGCAACGCTTGAAATTTCTTCTTCGGTTGAAGAGAACCGAGAAGGATCTCAATCTTCTGCGATAGGCGATTAATTTGCAATATCAGAGCAAACACTTTGCTGTTTTGAAACTTGTTTGGATTGAAGAGTACTTATGAAAGGCAGTTCAGAATACTCAACCTAATTGAAATTGCAACCTACTGGGTTGGAGTAATTAGATGAAGGCTCTGTGGAACCGGTTGTCCTAACGCAAATCACGTATTGCGTTTGCCTGCTCTGAATCTTTGTGACCAGTTGTGCGTCACTATTACTCGGCTCCGTAAGATTGCAATTCTGGCAACCCTGACATATGACCGGTTCAAGAAAAGGACATTCAAAAGCGGCAGCAGGTTGAACATAATTTGACAGAAGCGTGCGAGCGGGGCGTGCTCAAAATGGCTACCTGGATTGGCGGTCAACGTTCGGTTAAACAAAGTATCCGGAGGAACAAATCCATTTTTCGCTGCAGCTTTCACCCAGATTTGCGTAAAACTGATTGTTGGTTTATTGCAAACCCGCCTATAGAAGAAAACCGTCCCAATTTCGTCTACGGATTATGTAGAGAGCCACTATGATATGGTGTAATGGAAGCTGAGCAAATAACGGAAAGAGTAACTAAAAACTTACAAACGATCTGGGAATGATCATGTCCGGGCAATTTATTGTCTATGGAAATGCTCATCTGGGTTAGGCCAGCTACAAGGTAAGATCAAAAATACTGTCGGCCTTTGTGGGCATTGAAAAATGCTGTGTCCACCCACCCATCCGTAGGCTGGAGGCAAACGCGTAAAGGTATTCAAAAAAGAGAAAGAAGGCCAACAAATCCCAGGCGCCTCAAAGTCACCCGCCACCAGCTCAGAACGTGGAAGGCTGGTGGCCGCGTTAAGTGCAACATTTAGTGGTAAGACCTCTGACCGATGAGTACTGGGGAAACTGTAAACGCAACTTAGTAGTATGTATTGAAGCCTAATAGCCACAATTAGCCAAATAAAATATTTCAGTTTAATAAATGTGGAGTGATATTACCATGAGGCTGAAAGGAGGTCCTTGTGTATGTGAGTTAGCTTCCCCAGCGCTTATTTACCCTGCCTTTCCTAAAAGCGTTGTAACCGATTGTGGCCATGTCTCAGTGATAAAAATGAAATCATATCTACATGTGTTTACCGACAGGCGCAGTTCGTACAGCTTATTTATTATCTAGCGGGCACTTAATAATACCAATGAAAATGGCTGAGAAGCATTAGCACGTGAATTTTTATAACTGAAGTAAATATCATAAGAGGCGCAAAATTTGATCTGGGGTGAAAAGTCATTGTGAGACAAACAAGGAGGGAGGGATGTTGGCGGTAAGGCAGTAGGGGACTATGAGCAGTTACATCTGAGTCATGAGCTACGTTAGGCCTCGACGTGTTTAGATAAGATAATGCATATTTCTCGGTTTGCGAGATCAATATTTTACATAGATGATGCAAAGGAAATATGGACAATATAAATCGAAGTGACAAGGGGTGAGAGCGACCTCTAGTAATTTTGAAGGTTTGTTTGTTTTTGTATATTTCTCGACATACGAGAGTCATACGGAAGATAAAATCAAAATTAGGCCAGGAAGGCACGGCGAAGACACGGAAAATGGAAACAAAACATGCAATGCAATGTGGTTTCGCTAATAAGATCATAACATGCAGTGTGGTTTCCCGAGAAGAGGGCTTTAATTCAAAGCTGGATAATGGTTCGCAAAGATTTTTCTGTCGTTGATTTCCAGTCCTGCACTGCGAGATATATTGTTTGAATGCAACAAAGGTGCGTATGGCGGGTGCAAAATATGGCTGGAGGTCAATGGCTGTCGCTGCCCGTTGGCCGGGGTACTCGATAATCAAGAGAGGTATATGGTAGAGATAAGAAACAGTATGGATGCGATAACGGAACGGAGATGAGCGAAAACTAGACGGGATATCAAAAAAGGCAGCATAAAACTCGAAAATTCTAAAGGCACCGACCGATTAAGCAAGGAGAGCGGCGACAATGGATGGGAATTGTGCCATCGTAATAATAATACATAAGGTTCGTTTCGAGCAATTTTGCTTTCATAAATTTCATCTTGGTCAAGAGATGTAGGTGGCGTTGGAAAAGAAGGAGAACCGGAGTCAAATGGGTAAATGTCTGGTGGACTCGTGTGAAGAAGTGATATCAGAAGCATCAGTCTGTTGCCAAATTCCGCAGATGAGAATAGAGATTGATGAAAAACAACGGCCTTTAACTGTTTTCGGGTGTCAATATGCATTGTGAACGTCAGTTTATATCAGATGCCAATAAAAATGCTGACCATTCTTGAATCCTTTTTGTATAGATTCGTTAGAATTTTGGGAACGAGGAAGAGGAAGCCAGTACAAAGTGGTGCACGTGAACTTATGAGCTACAGTGTTGTTTACCACAACAGTGCTAATGGGTGGGGCTGACCGAGTGCTGGCCACCCAACCTGAAAAACACCGTTAGAGGGCGAACCCAGGTGGTGTAATCCGCCAACTTAGTTGCACCCGCATACCGCTGCATTCGAGCTGCCCGCCCGACGTGCGCGTGCCAAAGCGGTGGATATTACCGCACCCCGCACTATTGTGGCAATGCTGGCGTACTCGTGGTGTGATAAAAGGAATTTGAGCATGGTATGGTAAAGGATACGTCGTCTTTCCAGAATTGGATAATCGCCAGAGCATTGGGGAATTGTTTCTATACAAACAGGGCTATAAGGCCTGGAAGGGAGAAGAAGACGTATGGCAGTCTGGCCTAGCTGCCAGCTGCAGATAAAGAAGCGATCAATCTTACAAGCAGCTCAGAGAAGGAAGTTACTAGGGCGCATAGTACAATTCAAAATATACGGACGGTGACTGAGGAATCTGGGTTTTCATTTTTATAGACATATATATATACTTGTATTTAAATAGGTGGACTGGCTAGTCTAGTGTGTGGATCGTCTGCGCTATGATTAAACGGAATGAACCGGTATTTGGTAGGATCGCCTACACTGTAAGTAAGGAGAATGAGCCGGTATTTAATAGGACGGACAGGTAGCTGATGTAAACGGTCACTATGGGGAGAGAAGGTACCACATAGGACTCTATATTCGCGGCGATAGTTTGAAGTCTGAATTGGCCAAAATGGATAGATATCGACGAGGCATGATAAAGAAAGAATCCAAGACATTTGCCTTATTTCGTCTGGAGGGCATCATTTGGGTTCGTCCGAAACGGTGATTTCTACAAGCCAGTCATTAGCAGAAGAGACGAGTTAATAAAGAGTAAGGGTGCTAGTGATGGCGAATGATTTTGTTTTTGTTTTTTTAGAAGACGGTTGCAGGTTATGGCTGCCCCACCGTGTTGGCGACGGTGTTGGGTTTAGTAAGGTGAGTGGTTGGGAGAGGGCCATGGGTGAGCTACCCTATACGCTATTAGAACGATAAGGTTTATGGACAGGAGGTCAGACTATTTAGCGATAGGTACCACTTTTCAGGCAGAGAAACGGTGAGAAGCATCTGACGTGGAACTGCACGTAACTAAGTAGCATGCGCTAGTATCGGAGCTCCGTTTGAAGTGGAAGAGACTAGGTTGGCTCCTTATGACATGAGTAGGTAGACTTACTTTCCTTTCCGCAATTAACGAAAAGGTGACATCAATGCGTTTCCCAGAAGCCCAATCCAGTTTCATATACTCGAACCTCAATTGAGTATGGGTGGTATAGAATAATGAGAAAAGGTACAGTAACTAATTCGTTTTTGAATGCAATAGATAATGGTGACAGAATGCGCAGCTGATGGGGGAGTTTATTCCATAGTGATGAATATCTAACAATAAAAAGTTGGCTCTAACGGAAGTCTTTGGAACAGGGAGAGTTATAATCGAATCCGCATTTCGGAGGGAGTACTGGAGTGAGCTTCTAACACGAGGTGCAGAGACGCATCTGTCCCCTGTGATAATATTGTTAAAGAGTACCAGGTTTACTCTCATGCGTCGGAGCCACAAGGGATCTAATATCAGCGACTCACAGCGTTCCCTGTAATTTAGGCTTGTAGAGTGGCTAATTAACTGCTTGGTAAATGCACGCTGGACGTTTTCAATCGCAACTCTGTCACACTGCCTCATGTTAGAGCAGACTAGAGACCAATACTCTAGGATGGGTCTGACGTTAGTCCTAAAAAGTTGTAGTTTGCTTTCGTTTGTTGGTATAGTCGGTGAGCAGCGTGCGTTTGCTGGGGAGCGAAGGGACTCTGTAACGGTTGTGGGGATTTCGGCATGGCTGAAAGAAAAAGCGGGTAAAGTAAAGAATATCTTGAAGGTGTTTGGGGTAAATCTGTAGGTGGTAGGATGTTAGCAGACCCAAATTCTAGCTGACTGGAAGCCTTAAGATTTGGTTTTGGAAAGGGGGACAGTGGATTCCCGCTATTTGGCTTAAGCTTTGTATTTACCTTATACGAAAATCAGTCAGGGGTAACTCAGAAAACGTGGTTTTCTCGCAAAATTCGTAAGATCCATGCGTACGTTTGGGGGAATAGGTAAAAGGCGAGTTATATGGTAATCACTTTCACTTTTGTGGCCATAACCGGGGTAAAAGTTGTCATGTCTACTTCATCGTTGGATGAAGTAGACAGAGAATGGTCTTATTGCCCCTGGGATCTTTAGTGGACCTGAAATATGTAGGTTGAATTCTAACTGATTTAGCCGTACCTTCGGAATGGGATGAGCTATAGGGCCATTGTAAATCTAAAGTGGTGGGGCTCCTATGAGGTGGAAGATGTTCATATGTCATGCGTGGACCATTCATTTGCGGAGGGTCGTGACACAGTTGGCTAGAAAAAAGTTGCTTACCTAGTTGTCAAGGGAATTACTAGTATTTGAAAGCCTGCAGCCTTTGAGCAGGTTGGACTGTCACGGTAAACTAGAGGAATTGGCTTTGGCGACACTATTGTGGAGTGGGTGTGGCAGAAAAAGTTACCGTTAAGTTGCTGGAGCCTAGGTGGGGACGCATGGATGGAGGCTGAAATGTGATGTGCATGCTCGATATGTCTAGGTTTACAACCGCGGGGGGTAGACCCGTAAATGACATGGGCTCTAATGAATATTTTAGACCAAAGAATTGGTGTTTCGGGGACACAAAGTTTAATTCAGATAACTCCGCTGTGATGGGCCATGCAGTATTTTATTGGTGGCATATTGGAAACGAAATGCGTATGAATGCAGTCATGTGAAATGCAGACACCAACGTCCCTCTGGAGAGCTGTTTTGCCTATAGTTATTTTCATGTTTTTAAAAGATGTATTTGCAAAAGTAACGCTCCTCCCGCTGATGTATAACGTTGCTAGAATCCTTGGCTGGAACTTCGGCATGATGAGGGGAGAAATATGACGTTGGGTCCGCTTCCGCAGCCTTGTCGCTAGACTTGGTATGTGCGGCATGCCACCAGCGGCCAACATTGGATCTCTGTTGCGATCCATGAGAATACGGTCAGGGATGTTGAAGACAATAGCGTTACATGACCTAGCCATTCTACTTGATGTTTCAGAGGCCAGCACATTCGGGGAGTTGCCAACAGCCACCAGGCCTTGTTTATCCAGCCGTGTTTCAGGCTTAATGCGTTGCGATAGGTATTCAAGCTTTAAGATAGTGCACTCCAAATTTCAACGTGGCCCAATTAATTGGGAAGTGTTCTTTCCAAAAGTTGTGCCATGCCATGGATTTTACCCACCAGTCATTAAGTTCTACGGAGTATTGGTTGATTGTTCTCAAACTAGTTCACATTTGGAGCCTTTTTAGTGTTGGTTGCGGAAACGCTGTCATCGGCTAGTTATTGGTTGTTCCTGACAGTCTGTTTTCAGTTCCTTTAAATTATGGTATTGTGGCTGTGATGAACTTATTTACTTCCCTGATTAATTCGCCATTAACTTCGCCTTCCCGCTCTGGCAGCCGATAAGCCCCTCAATATTACTTTCATCTCAAAATCTAGCAGTTCTGCTGCTTCAATAAAACGCCTTAACATCAGATCATAAACTGCCGGGGCTTACTTTCCTTAAGCATTCTTGTTCTATAAACCCTCCTGGTGAACCCTCGCACTTCTCTCCTTAATCCAAAAGTTTCACTTTGGACGCCGTTGCCCCTTATAATCATTGCATTTTAAGTACCTAGACGCATCGATAAAACAAATGTGTTGCGCATTCCTGGAGTATATATCTGCATTAGATCCCGTCAAGCGGTGTGCTCTACTTCACAAACTGGAACCACTTGGTTTTCTCAAGCTCCTATTAGCGTGGTTGTCTGGCTACTTCACTGACTGAACCCGGTGCACATGATAGGTAATATAATAGCAAAACCACTGGACAAAACTCGGAAGATTTTCAAGATGTGGATTTTCAACATATCTTCACGAACATTAGAAACGTATCAGCTAGTCTCCCTGCTCCCTGTTAAAGAATGCCCGCTCGGTAAGGTTGATTTTCAAAGTTATTCCAAAAAATATCTTTTGCTTACCATTCCTATGCAAATGCTGGGTAAAATCTCAATACATCAAAATACTTCAATGTCTATTCTTTCTCTTGGTCTCTCTCATCTCAGCCGAAATTCATCAGCTCAAAAACACTCACCAGGGTTCATTTTGTGATAAATCCAGGAGTTACTACTGATAAAAATCTGAGGTGGACTTCTCACATTTCTAGCTGCGTAAAGTGTCTCCGGCGTTCGTTATTTCAAATCAGGAGTCTTCGACACTGCATGGTGAAACAAAGCACCATCTCCCGGTTTGGATACCAATGTGTTTTTCCAGTCATTCTTTACTGTTCTCCTGTTATTTTTCCAGTTTTTCTTAAAAAGACTTTAAAATTCGCCGCCAACCATTACAAGTTATAAGCCGTGCGTCATTCATGCCACTAAGTTAATTGTCCCTAAATCTTTGTGAACAACACCCATGTTCACGTGTAATTTTGCTGACAAGATACCTTAAAATCCCACACATACCTTGCACAACAATCCTGCAAAATGCTCCTCTCATGTTTCAACTAGACCTGCTCTTTGTTCCATGCCCTTTTAAATCGATATCTATAGGAACTCAGCTGTTCCATATTTGGTAAGTACCTAGGTAAACTCTGACGGCGTTTCAGAGGATTTCCTGAGCAACCTGTCCAAAGTGATCAAATCACGCGTCGACGGTTTCATTCTCCTTCATTTTTGCACTGTGTTTAGTCTAACTAATGTCTTAATTGTAACCATCGTTTTGAGTGAAATGCGATATTTAAGTTAGATAACGCAGTACCATGCAGAGGGTCTGAATACGATCTACATAACCCGGCTATTTGGTTAAATAACTCACTAAACCAGTCATCGTGCGATTGCAGAGTTCACCGCTCTAGTAAAAATTTCTTGGAATTCCACCACACCCGCTTAAATTTCTAAGGAATACATAGCAGCTCGCTGTTAAGTAACTATTTGTGGCACGAATTATGTGCTACTGATAATCCCGATGAAGATGTCAGTAGCTACATCAAAAGCTGAATGATTTCTTAATGGTGAATTGGGCGTCCATATGTCTCTTGCAATATTTTATCTATTTAAAATGCAAAATCTTCAGTGGAAAAATTGCAAAGCTTATTGGCTCTCGATAACCAGATCTCCTGTGAGCAAACCCAGTTTCGACATTAGATGGGCTATATGACACAGTATATTATGACGTTCCTGGTTTGCAGTTAAATTGGGATTGTAACAGATATTTAAACGAAATTCCATTTCTTATAGAGTTGTCGAGTTCAGTATCAAGTGATGATATCTTAACGAGGTAAAGATTTGTCCTTTCTCAGCCAATTTTTAAAGCTATTCCCGTTGCTCCTTGTGGAGGCAATTTCTTATTTGGTCAACTATTTTATACTCTTATGAAATGCAGTTTTGTATTCTGATGCTGTTTGGCAGATAGATTCACTAGTTCACTGTTCACGTTAGAAGTATTTATATCTTCATGCTTTAATATTAAATCTGAAGTGTGCTTCTACCAGGAGCGTGAATTTCTTAGATTTTCCTGTATTTAATTTGTTCTACTGGGATTGCTCACTCTGTTTGCAGCTGTTCAAGTCGCCCAAAATGAACAGAGATGTCATACAATCGTGCACGAACAAGATCAACACATCCGATGCAAAAGAGAGAGATTGTGTCTCTATTGTTGAAGGTAAGGTCCCTTGGCGTTTTGGTTAATGTTCTGCATATGTAGCTCTCTCGTCAGGGTCGAGCGGAGGAGTTGCGCGAACTCATCACAGACTATAAACATGTGATGCCATAAATCATTAACAAAACCGATCATGGAAAACTGGCCGCTCTTCACTACGCAGCCAGGAATGAGGCCTATGACTGTGTCCGCATACTGGTTGAGGAAGGTGGAGCAGGTGGGTGTTGCAGAAAAAAGACGTTTAAATTTGGACAGAATTAGATAAAACAAATTTAGTTATTATGGACAAGAAATTGTAAGGTAAGCTAGATAAGATAGATGTCACTTACTAATACCATGTTTCATTGTCATTGTCTGGCTAGACTCCTGAACCGCATTACCAGCTATTGCACCTATGAAGCCTCCAAACCTTATTGTATTTCCTTGTCTGCTTATATGCCTTACATGTGCATTTTACACCTCTTTGAAAAGGTGGTTGTTCACTTCAATGTTCTCTGTGTAGCTAAGGAAGAACAGTTTTGCTGATTTTCCCGTCCATACGGAGTAACATAGAAAAAAAGCCTGTTAGCCCATCCATCGTCGTTCGTCGTAATCAGATTTCAAAATCGTTTTTAATTTTTATCTCGTCCAGCTCAATGTCGAGCATAGTGAAGCACGCATTAGATTTGCTAATACCTAAAGAAAATAGCAATGGCAGGGGACACAGAAATATTTTAAAGAATGCAAAATGGAACCTTTATTCCACCGAGTCGCGTGAATACTTTCACGCAGCCTGGTCGGTCATGTGGCAGCAATTTGTTAAAATGTTTTTTCTTTCTGAATGCCGTTGCCTGATAGGATCAGACATTTGGCGAACTTATCGAAGTTCCATCATGCATAGATTGCCGTCTCTGAATAGGTTGCTCGCTTCATGAGTTAGTAATAGGAAATCAAATAGCCCTCCCGTTGACACTGAGTTCACTGCAAAGACCGAAGACTTTGACATGACATATTTGCATTTCCAGTTGGTCATCTATACCAGTCATGGAGCTGCATGCACTAGGAGATAATTGTTGCCGTTATAGAAAACCCAATGATTTATTTTACCTTTGCTTTCAGATGCAAACGTGAAAACCAGCGAACAGTTCACTCCTCTGCACTTTGCTGCTCGATACCGTCGACTCACAGACAAGCCAACAGTCAGTTTTGTTTGCAAACCTCGAAGTTTTTGAGCTTTTTTGTTCCATTGTGGTATGCACAAAAGCGTGCGGTCAAGCATTCGTCGACATTTTGCTACTTGCATTTCCCCTTGCTTGATTTTCATCACACGTTAGCCGAGAACAGGACAAACAGTGAGTCCACAAAATTGTATTCATCCACCACAAATAAGACTCGGAAACTTAATGCACATGGAAATTCGTCATCCGGATATGATTTCCGGATCATCAAGAGGAAGACATTCAAGGAATAATGCAGCAACATCTTGACCAAAATATTTTCATGTTATGTCCTCCCAGGACAGTACGAATAGGAATCTTTTTTATTATTACGTTTTGACAGTGGCATTGTAACTAATATGGAACAGCTTAGGTTTTGCGCATGG
The DNA here is from genome assembly GCA_008360955.1 of Fasciolopsis buskii. NCBI lineage: Eukaryota > Metazoa > Platyhelminthes > Trematoda > Plagiorchiida > Fasciolidae > Fasciolopsis > Fasciolopsis buskii. The sequence continues at coordinate 21,334 of LUCM01004760.1, read as the reverse complement.
CAATATTGAAAAACAAACTCGAAAGATTGTGGCTTGAACACTCGCGTGTGGGCCTACTTTACCTACGGCGTGCTTTTGTGAGCACGCTATATAGTCCTGTCACTCTTTTTTGGTGGGGTGCAATGCGACAGTTACGACTCTTCAGAGATGAACAGCTCAACTATCGCCGCGCCACTAAAATTGCCACAAAAGTTCGTCTTCACGGTCTGTCTTCACCTCCTTTAAAGCATGGTGTTGTGGCTCTGACGAACACATTTACTCACCATTAACCTCGTCTTCCCCCTCTGACTGCTGGAGACCACTCCATGTTATTTCCATCGCAAAATCTAGCGGTTTTACTGCTTTAGAAAAATATTTTGCCTCGTTACCTAAACATTTTCTGGCCTTTAACTGTGGAACGTGTTAAAATTATTCGTATGCGTTCTTCTGTTTTTCCTGGTGACCACCATTCTCAGCTAGTTTGTGAATTTACCAGGTCCCATTTGGTCTTCATGGGCCTTCCTATTCACCGCGATAGGGGCACGTAGTTTGGGGGCTTCACGCCATCCCAGGAGCATTAATAATGGCAATTTGTTCGGTCGTACTGGTTCACCTGAGAAGAGGTACTCAGGGGATTCTTTGGCCTGGTTTCGTTTTGCTTTGGGGTACATTATCTGGCACTGCAGCGGCAGATCTTGATAGCAGATTCCTGAAAGGGATTGGTAGTCAGCGCATAAAATGATTTGGAGCTATTGGCGACAGGATCAGCGTTGCATAATCAGTTATTGTGGGCCAGTGCAGAGGTGTTGTGGTCATTAGCGAGCCTCGAGATGAGCCGGGGAGAGAGGGTAAAGCACGGAATTTTTTCCATTTGGTGCTATAATGGGTGAACAAAAATGGAGGTGGAAGGACAGCCAGTTTCTTATAAGCACTTTCATTTCCAAGAGTTAAAGAATAAACCCACTGTTTGCTCTACTTCTGGGACACGTCTGGCCCACGGGCCAGCTGTAGATGTGACGGGTGATAGGTTCCAAATGATCATGTTGAGCTACTACCGGTGGCACTAATTCGGATTGCCATGAAAGTGCACCATTGAAATGGATGTCAGCGTTGGCCGGGTGGTGGGATATGAGCTGCCACGGGACGTGGTGGGAAGGGAGAAGCATGAGCGTTTTAGGATCAGTAATTAGTTTTTGGAAAAGAAGACAGCAATTTAAATGGCGCAGTAATTTCACTGAGCTTGCTTGATTAAATAAGAAAAGTTCGACCTGGCGTAAACATCTGCTTTGATAAGTCTTGTCTCGGGCATTTTACCATCGACCAGATTGCCGGCACATTTGAAAAACTGTCCAAACGAGTCAGTCAGCATCCTTTTGGCCCAAGCATAACCAACTAGCAGCCTCCAACATGGGGCACCCAGCACTGGCCTCCCTTTCTCAGCCCTGACAGCGGTGTGCAAGATGCAGATATCTCTGTTCCGAGTTCAAGTGACATTTTCGGAAGGCTTTATGAAGTTGCAACGTTGTTGAGTTTTTAAAAGTCCGCAAATCATGTCTGAGCAAGTCAAAGGGAGATTATGCTGGGGGAACGAAGTTATTGAGCAGTGACTGGCCTTTTCTACCTATTCATCCTAACGATGGTCGCCAACTGGACTTTGTTCCGCCTCCCACATCCTGACTTCTTCCTCCTTCCCACCTTGACGTATCGCAACGGCTAACAGCCTCTCTCAGTTTGCAATTTATAGCTTATACGCACCATTTTTCTTACAGTCAAAATCATCAAATCTCCATTTGTACTGGCATGACTGGGAGATCAGATGGGTTTAAAGGAATAAAATCCATCGAACATTTCACCACAGATATTTCGGATTTCTTTCTGGCCGTGCTGCAGTTACGACAAAAATAATGGATATCTCTCGATTTGCGAGAGGCACTTGCAAGGCAGGAAAACGTTTGTACAGGGGTGATGCGGAGGAAAGGCAAAAACAAAAATCAAAAGAAATAAGCGGATGAGTGCAACCTTGGTTTATTCAAGTAGTGTACTGGAAATTTTGTGTAAAACATTTCTTTATTACAATGGCCAAAAATGTTCTCTATACTGTCATTTTCGCCGTCCTATATTTTAATCTTAGCCAGAAGAGGTGCGCCAGCCGTCACAGCGGCAGCAGCAACTGTTTTGCCCAGTCTTAAAGACCCATTTGAGTCGGGGTATCCAAGGCGATTGTCAGCGTAGTTTCGTTTGAGCGGACCAGTACTCGAACGCCGTGTCTAGTTAGCAGCCTGCTAGCAGGAGTGAGACCGCGAGAGTTGAGATTGCCCTTGAGACGACGGAACCGTTAACAGCGAGACTAGCGCGGTTGTGAGATCTGAAACATAAAAGAGTGAAGTGTTCTGGCTTCAGGGCCAGCTTGTGGTTATATTGACTATTGAGCCGCAGACGTTAGGCCTGCAACGTAGTGCTTACATTGCGCAAAATATGTTAGCCAGATCTGATCTGTAATAGCAGTTTGCTGGTGATTGTAGGTTTAGGGCTACCTACAGCGACCTATTCGGCGCCGCCAATCTAGTACGTAGGACAAGACGACATAAAACAGGTAGAGTACACAGGCTGAAGGTGTTTAAAATCATGGAATGTGATCAGAACACGGACCCATCAATTAGTATGACGATATTTTTATTGACCCGTGTTTGAACGGCTTAATAGTTATCCACCTATGCCAATTGCAACAAGGGTATATCTATTAAAGAGAGTTGAAAAGTTCAGAGGAATGCATCAGTGCAGACCTGCAAGAAAATGGGGTAACAAAAGGTGAAGCTGAATCCTGAGAATCCCATGTGGTGCGCGCAGTGACGATTCGGTTATGGACCGGACTTCCAAACCATGTTCGTAGGCCTCGTCTAGTCTAGTGTCAGCTCTGGCCAGTTTGATTAATAGCGGGTAATCTAATAACTTTGCCAGGGGGGCTTTCAACTGAACTAAATTTAGGCACGATCGCATGGAACTAGGAAGCTTGTTCCACAGTATAAAGTAGACAACATTTAGAGGTATTGTTTTACTTGTAGAACCTACTACAAAGTGGATACTATGATTACCAACGTCACGTGTGACGTTTGTAGCGCAATGAACATTATTATGGCAAAGGTTAAGGAAAAGTGCAAGGTTTAATTTTGCTCTACGATGCCAGAATGGTTCAGGACCTAGCAGCTGCATTCTGATACTGTAGACTAGGCTAGATGAAGAACCCAAGAAATTTCTAGTGAACGCACGCTGCACAGTCTCCATCGCGATTAGATCAACTTTACGCATATGCGTGAAGATAATTGGGCAATATTGAAAGCGAAGCCTAGCTTTGGACTTGAATGTGTCTGTCCTGCAATCTCGAGTGCAAAGTACCCCACGATCTTTGTAGCGGTTCGTTAAGCTGCCGCCGCTTGGTGGCGGAGTTGCTCATGGAAGACGGAAGAGCAGAACTACTGTAGCAATAAATCCTTAACTATGTGTAATACGGAAATGGACATCCTACCTTTGGAGAAGGAGCCCGAGGGAACATGACATTTTTATGTTGTGAGAGAACTCTTGTCGGCAGAGAGTTTTATAAGTGACTTGGAACATTAAATATCAAGAAACACTGTTTTCTTTGATAAGTATAAGCATGAGGTAAATGGGCCAGCCTAAATAGAGTAGACTATTTTAATGTCATCGGAAGACAGAAATAGTGTGCCGTGACGAATAAATTCAAAGATATCAATAACATCAGGAATAGAACAGGACCAATGACGCTACCCTGAATGACACCAGGCTGGAAAAAACAATGGCTGATACTAGCTACCGAAAGCGATCAGCAAGGTAGAACGGTAGCCAGGATAAAAGTGGATTTCTCATTGAGTAAATACTAATTTTGACCAGCAGTTCGCAGTGAGAAAGGCGGTAAAACGGTTTTGACATATCTAAAATATCGTGAGCATTGACCGGTAGGAATCATCACGCTAGGACACTGGTTTCACGAATTCAAACTGACAGACGAAGCAAGTCAGCTCCTCAGGAGGCCGTGTTGGTGAGGGTTGATAAGATTTTGAATAGTAAGTTTACCGGCTGTTTCTTACCAACGTTTTCCGTGAACTTGGGTAGAACCGGAGTGCGTTTATTAGAGCAGAAATTTCCAAAGTCATGCATAGAATCCTTTTTGTGGTGTGGAACAATAATAGAGGTCTCCTACGGTAACTTAGAAGTAGCGCGAGACATGGAGAGCAACAATAGATTTAGAAGAGGCAGAGAAAGATCTAGACCAGTGGTGCGAAATAAGGCTAGTGGGATGCCGGGCCTGTGGGATATCTTGGGACTTTTCATCAGTGTCATGATGCCAGAAACGTCGATTGGAATGTATGATAATAAAACGAAAGCCCGCATGGGGTAGATTTCAGAATGTGTCAGGCTGCCGTTAATGGGAATAGAATAGAAATATGTATTGAATGTTTCCCTGATGTCTATTGGAGACTCTATGAGTACGCTGTTTAATGTGATGAAATTTAGGATGCTGACGAGTTGGGCTGCGAACGAACTTTGAATGTGTGAAAGTCTTCCGCAATGGGCTGAATTTTCCTGCTTTTGAATCTCAGGTCAGATTCCTTAAGAAATTCTTGTGGCAACGAATAGCTTATATTAAAAGGGAGAAGTTTCTAATTTTGCAGAAGTTTTTCTAAGTCCTCAAATGTTTCATCTGGAGCTAACAAACCTTACTAGGCTTTTTGGGTTTACGTTGAGTGATCGGAGTGAATAGACGATTTATGGTGATTAGAAGTTTCGCGTTGAGGGCAGGTCAGGCGATACAAATAAGCTGAACAAATCAAACTTGCGCATAGCGCCAGGGATTCCGTCACAAGAAGTCGACATATAGGAAGAGACAGCATGATGGGTACATATGAGTGAAAAGGATTTGTCTCGGAGAGAGAAGCTATACGTGGCCATCTTATGTTCACTCTCAGGAAAGGGTTTATGTACTGAAACTCCAACATTAGCAGTGGCATGCCTAAAAACTAGGTCTAATATATTATGAAAACTTGTGGTCGAGGACACATGCTGAGTCCTTCCTTCAACGTGCGTTTCAAGAAGAGCCCAGTGGGATCGGTGGGGCGGATAAAAAGGACCAACAAATTTTAGGGGCATTGAAGTCGCTTGCAATTATCTTGCGGCTGGAGGGGAGACCAGAATGATAAAATAAGGCTTGAGTGAGACGATAGATATCAGAGCTATTATAATTTCGTTGTCGGTATATACATCCTGTGTAGATTGTGGGCCCCGTATTCGCATATTCAGGCAGATGGTCTCAGGGATAGAAGAAAGCAGTGGATGATGGAGGGTGGAAACCGTGTGTGGCCGCTTTACGTAGGCTAGACAACCACCTCATTTACGAATTGATCCATTGGTTTGGTAGGGACTGCAACCCGCCGCCAAAAAAGACGAATTGGAGCTGTGGACTAGTAACCAAGTCTAGGTTATCAGGATAATATAACAATAATGTTTATTTCTTGTTTTGCGAGAGGCGTGCACAAGGCAGAGGAAACGTGAATAATGTAAATCAGAAAGGATATGCGGATATATGCTATTTTTAATAACTCAGGAGGTGCGATCAGGATCTGCAGAGCAATACGCAGTGCACAATTATGCGAGACAAAATTTAAAACTGCACAAGCTGTCTTGCAACATTGTTCGGGGTAGTCTGGAACTGTTCTTGAGCAACGCAGTGCAAGTTAGTTGGTGTATAATTGCACGCAATGTTCGTGTCGCCGTCGCAATACTTGAGAGCAGCTCAATGACGGATGTCGGGGTATGACCGGAGGTGCAAATGTCACGATCATTACGTGATGTACCAAAAGGTTAAGCTAAATAAGTGAAGATCAGTGGGATATGATAACTGGATGGAAATTAGTCAAAACCAAGAAGAACGTCATGCACGGTGAATAGGGGAATGGCATTTAACAACAATAAAGGGCAAATAAAATGTCGAGGAAGGCGGAGAAACACTATCAGTTTTAACGAACTATAGGGGCATGAGAGTGTATGGAACGTTTTAATGAAAGATTATGGAATTCTCAAGACTTCTGATTACATGCCTATGTGGCTGGTGGAAAAACGGGACTGAGGTGTGCAATGGAGAGTTAAACGTTTGTGTAAGAAACAAAAGTTTTCAAACACACCAGTCAAACATGGCATCTAAGCTGTCAATTTTGTTGTCCCAGGTTTTGGTACTACGCGTGGGGAATTCGAAGTTGCGCGCAAGGCATTCCAACGGCAATAGCAATTGTATTTTGACTCATCTTGAAGATCTACTTGAGTTGGAGTATCCAAGGGGATCAGCGACGCGGTTTGGGTTGAACGGACCAATAATGAAGCGCAATGTCTGGCCAGCAGCGTCTTGGCAGATGCCAGAAGCTAGTGGATTTAGAGTTGCCCTTGAGGGGGGCGGAACTGGTAACGGCGCGTGTAGCCTGGGTGGGAAATCTGAAACATAAAGAAGAGATGCAGCGTGGCTTGAGTGCCAGTTTGGGGTCACAGGCAATTGATGAACGGTGGATAAATAAAGACATCATCCCTCCTAAGGTTGGTAGGGTGGCCAGGATAGTACTATGGTCAGGTTACCATTATGACGAGAATTAATTCAGCTGCGAGCAGCTGATAGCTACTTTGCAGTACTACTGTAGAATTTTTGACACTTGTCATGGTCAGCATGCTCTGCGCTGCTGTTCTAATACAGAGAATAGAACGCTAAATTGAAAATTATGGAGGTTAATGTGTCGAGGATAGAAGTAAACGTTGGATCACGGAGTAGCCTATTTTATCTCTGTTGATTTATTTGTTAATAATAATGGCGCAGTCCTCGAAAACGCGGAGGGCCTAGACAGTGAAAAATTGGAGGAAAGTGCAGTCTAGAGAGTGTTCCAGCTGGGGGACTGTGGGGACTGGGGAAAAATGTTAAAAGGTAAATAAGAGGGCCGAGAAATAAAAGAGTGAATGAGAAAGCGGGTAAGACATATCCACAGTAATTGCACGTCTGCCAGTTGAGAAACGCTGGTTCTAGTGGCAAGTGTATGGAGGATAACAGTCTTAGTGAGCGGAAGTTTGCGAGGCGTAGGTAGACTTCACCGGAATATTCAAGTCCATGTGATATCCAAGAGGGGGTTTTTATAGGTTTAAATAATAGACATGCATTAGGGGTTCGGATAGTGCATACATGTTTTCAGGGAGTAAATCTAGTGCAGCCAAATATCGTGGCTGGCAAGGAATTGTCTGATTTGAGAAAGTTATGGACTGGAAAGAAGACGATAGAAGCTTGGAAGTCAATAAGCAGGATTTCAGAGGATGTCAGTCTCGGGGATATGTTATCAGTAGGTGTGGTACGCAGTTAGGTGTTGGATTAGCGACACTGTCAACACGGAACTGGCAAATCAGGGGGGATGGTGAGAAGAAACCTGTTATCAGGTACGTGCATGTGTTTGATGGAGCAGAAGTTACTTCTGAACTAGCAGGGAGAATGAAGCCTGTTAGGTGGGGAAATTCAGGTAAGCGCTGGACGAGGGTGGGTTGAGGAAGGAGTCTCTCGATGGGTTGTGGATCAAAGGGCGAAAAAGAGTTGCCTAGAATTTGCCAGGTGACCTGGGGGAAGACAGAGCTAAATCGTGCAAAGTTTTGAGGATAAGGTAGTTGAGCTGAATGTTTAGGAGTACACGGAGAGGAAAGGGGCTTTGAAGTTGCGAGGACGTATCTAAATAGAGTTGCTTAGTAAGTGGGTCATAGTAGGCGGGCTAAGCGGCAGGCTCTAAATACAAAGGGGATTTGGTGTCATACTAGGATTCGGCACCTGTGTTATCGGAGGAGTGGTAGGGCATTTGTACAGTGGGCCAACCACTTCGTGATTGTAAACGGTGGTCAGCTGGCCGCCGTGCGTTTATTTCCCCTACTACTTGGCAAAGCTCATCCCAAGATGGCTTGCACGCGTTGGATGTGCCAAGGTTTCCAGGTGGTGGAGGTGCACAGGCAGGTTGGCCTATTGGATTAGCAGAGTGGCCGTTGAAGTGCCGGGTTTTCCGGTTAATTGGGCGAGTGAATGATATGCAATTCTTGCAAGATTCATGAGGATTTAGAACGGGTACCGTTCCGCTATTTGACAGAGGGATGCGCAAATGCTTCAGGGCGTACCTGGGATTGGGTACATGCCAGGCGACTGAGACTATTGGCATGAAAAAACGTCGGTGAGAGGGCAATCACCTGCGAATTTATACCATCCTCGATGCTAGCTTGGATAACTACAGTTGGTAAATTTAGATGATCGCGTTTGCGGGATGGTTGGACAGGCGAAGGGAGTGAGCTCCATCCAGATCTGCCGTCTGACCCGCAGAGAGCGGCAGACGACCTTTACGCAAAACTTCTTTTCATTATTAGTCGTCTGTCCAATCCGACCACTTAACGTAAACCCAGAAAGCCCAGTAGGGTTTGTCGGCTCCAGACAAAACTTTTGAAGGCTCAAAAATTCTTTAACATAACGGGGGACTTCCTGCTCTTAGTGCAAATCAACCGCTTGCAACAGGAATTTCTTATGGAGTCCGAACTAAGGTTAAAAAGGCAGGAAATGCTAGCTCTTGGGTCGCCCAACCCTGTTCGGAAGACTTCCGACACTCTCAAAGCTCGCTTGCAGCCCAAGTCCTCAGCCATTCCCAAATTCATCATATTTAACGGCTTACGCACCAAGCCCCCTGTAGACATCGCAGAAGCATTCAATACATGTTTCTCTTCTACTCTCATTAATGACAATCGGATACACTCTTAAATCCACCTCATGTTAACTTCGGTTAGATTATCCTGCATCCCCTTCAACGTTGCTAGCATTATCAATGCGATGAAATATGCCAGGCCATCCCACAGGCCTGGCCATGATAGCATTCCACCAGTCCTATTTCGCACCGCTGGTCCAGATATTCCACTGCACCTTCCAAATCTGTTCTCGCTCTCCATGTCCGGCGCTACTTTTCCGTCGCAATGGAAAACATCCATTATTGTTCCACATCACAAAATGGGTTCCATTCATGAACCTGAAAACTTTCGCCCCATTAACCACACTCCAGTTCTATCCAGGCTTATGGAAAAGATAGTTAAGGAACAACTGGTTAACTTCCTTACTACTCACGACCTTATCAACCCCTCCCAACACGGATTCCTCAGGGGCCGATCCTGCCTCACCTGTCAGTTTGACTTCTGAAACTTGGTTACCCAAAGTGCTGATTCCCACCGGTCGATGCTCATAATCTTTTTAGACATGTCAAAAGCGTTTGACCGCGTTTCCTACTCCCGACTTCTGGCCAAAATTAACTTATGAAATAAAAAACCCTCTTATCTTGGCTATCATCCTACCTTTCCGATCGCTTTCAGGTAATCGATATTAACCGTTGTTTTTTCCAGCCCTCTGCGATCACAAGTGGGGTGATTCAGGGGAGCGTCCTAGGTCCTCGCCTGTTCTCGCTATACATTAATGATAGCTTTAAAGTTATTCGTCATGGCACACCATTCCTGTTTGCCGAAGACATTAAAATAGTCTACTCTTTTGAGGCTGCTTCATTTAGCTCCACTCTTGCATTTATCAAGGAAGACCTAGAGTCTGTTGATAACTGGTGTTCCAAGTGGGTTATGAAGTTCTCTGCTGACAAAAGCTCTCTAATAACATAAATGCCACGTTCCTCCGGGCGCTCTCTCTATAAACGGCATGCCGATTCTTGTATCACACAGTTAATGACCTAGGGTTGCAATGCTCCTTCTCTTTCAACTTCCACGAGCAGGCTCACCATAAGACCGCCATAGCTAAGAGAGCCACCACAATGGCCTTGAGGGCACTCCGCAATGAAGACTGCAGAATTACCGCCTTCACGTCCCATGCTAGGCCACATCTCGAGTACTGCCCGATTGAATTTACGCATATGCACAAAGTCGATCGGATTTTAATCGAGAATTTGCAGCTTGCATTGAATAGAAATCTCCTAGGTCCCTCATCTAGCCTAAACTACAGGACCAGATGCAAGCTGCTTGGACCTGAGACATTGTGGCTTCGTCGAATTAAATGAAACCTTGCATTTCTCTTTAGTCTTTGCCATAATGGTGTCCATTCTACTATAAACGTCACGCGCGACGCTGGTAGTCCCCCTTATCCACTTCGTAGTGGATACCACTCGTTAGGAATACTCCTGACTCGACTATCGATCAGTGCTAAATTCTTCACAGTTGCTTACTCGAAACTGTGGAACAAACTCCCTAGTTCCCTGTGATCGTGTCCAAATTTAGCCCAGTTCAAAGCCCAGCTGGCAAAGTTAATGGATGTAGAGTTCTTAATTTACCTGACACGAGCTAACATTGGACCGGACAAGGCTTACGAACATGGGACAGAATTTTAGTTCGTGACTGAATCTTTGCTGAGATCACCACCTGGGTTTCGGCTTCACCTCTAACTTCCTCACTTTATTACCCGTCCCCACTAATGCACTTTTTGACCTCGCTTTTAGTGATGTACCCCCTTCACCAATGGCTTGGGCAACTAACTCGAAATTCTCCTAATGTGGGTGGACGAAAATGTCAGCGCACTTATTGTAGGATCCATGCTGTCATCACATCTTGTGATTTTAAACACTGGCCTGCGTAGTTCTCGCTCTTCATGCCATCTTATCTTCTTTACTGGCTTGACAGGGCTACATAGATCGTTCTTGGCAGCCCCTAACATTCAACTACGCCTAAAATTGCTACCATAGCTCACTCTAGTTACCACATTTTACGGAATAGATACACTTTGTTGCAGGCATGTTTCCGCGATCCAATAATCACCATAACCCCAAGCTGGCACCCAAGCCAGACTACTTTTCTCTTGCGTTTCAGATCTCGCATCCGCAGCAGACGCGCTGCTAACGCTTTCGTCCTTGTACTGGCGATTCCAAATCTGCTACCCTAGCATTGCTGTTAGGAACCTGTTAGCTAGAACTGGCGCTCGAGTTCTGGCTCGGTCAACGATAACTACGCGGATTATCGCGCTGGATATCTCAACTCGTATTTTTGCGATCGAGCAAAACCGCGATTACTGCTGTCTTCAGAGCGGCTTGCGCACCTCATCTTCCCTATCCGTACTGCTGACTAAAATCAAAAGAAGCAACAACGTAAATGACGGCATGGAGGACATTCTCGGCCATTGTACCTAAGGAGTGTCCACTGCTTGTCGTCTCTTCAGCTTAACGTTTCCGTCCATCACGTAACGCTCCCGGCGTTCGGTGTCTCTAGCCATATATCAATATCCACCGTTGGGCTCCGTCCATGCTGTGCGCCAGCAATGAGCACAATTAGTGCACTTAAATACGAAATGGCCCGTAGTCCGCTGCTTGCAAACAATCTCAAGAACCTCTTTTTCGGTCTTCAAAATTTCGTTTTCTATTTTTTGGCTTTTCACTGGCATATTTGTACTTCCCCTATTGCTTGGCGGTATCTCATTTCGCCTTCCAATGAGCTTCTGCAACAACTAAACATTGCTTCCACCCGCTTATCCCATTCGACTTCTAGCATCTGCATTTTCTGTGCATCATCCTTGTAAAAATTTGATCTTGCCCTGCGCATGCCTCTCGTAGATCGAGAAATATACGGTATTATTATTATTAAGATAATCTCCTGGGTTCGCTGTTTTCGCAGCGGGTATAAGTGGAGGCAAGTGTTACAACCACCTCTGGATTTATTCTCAGGTGGACTAGTAACAGAACTGTGGGGTTAAGATTTTGTAAAAGAGGTTGAGCAGCGTAAGCACGGAGGGTGCTTATTGTCCGAATTGTTTAAAGGCGTAATTCTGAGGAGTGTTGAGTAACTCCTGCCTGCAATTACGTCTCGGTAGTGCAAGTACGTGGGAAATTGGGAGATAAGTGGTGGTGCGGTCCATCGATGGGAGAAGGTAGATTATTTGAAACCATCGCAGTAGGCTCCGGATTCGGCCCTTTAGAAGGAACCTGTACTAGCAGATTACTGTTTGAAGGGGGAGAACCCAATGCAATCGAAGTCTTGCTGACCTGAGAACTTGTGGTAAACTTCTGTGGCCGCACTACACCTCTTTGGAAGGGAGTTTTGTCAGTGAAGACCTTGATGTTTTTATAAGGCATGTAGTTTGCACTGGCCGTTTATTATAAACTCCTAAGCGGGCGGTTCACCACAAAGTTGGAATATAATGGTAATTATTTGAAGGGGATTGTTTCCGAAGCCCAGTGCGCAGACAAGAGTGGTGGGTCATACTATAGGCACTGAGAACCTTTGGCTGAGCCAATGACAGTGAGGGTGGATGAATATTTTAACGACAACATTTTTATTTGCACTCAGAATGCGTTTGCTATTACGGGGTCAAAGAATCATGCATTTGCAGTGAGATTGCCGGCATTGGTGCAATGAGATGGTTGAATGAAATCGCCCAACGAAGGCAGTTTTGATGACACAATTTTGCTCTGTAAGTCCTTGATATCCGGGTCCTTTAGTCTTTTTGAGACATCCAGGGCTTTGCAACAGAATCACTAAACAGGCGGGATTCAGCATGTATTAGTGAGCATCAAGGTTTTTAAGGGTCTTTGGGTGCAGAGGTGCGGCGATTACGTCGCATTATCTCCGCTGGTGAAGGTTAGTAGGGGTTGTCGAAGGCCAAGAACGCCTGGAAGTGCTCGATACCATTGGTGCGCATCTCGTAAGCCGCCACTACAAGCCGCAGATCGAAATGGACCGAAAATGCCAACTGAAGTTAACCGGAGCTGATGCGTTACCTTAATGTCGAGAACAAACGCGAATTGGACTCAGTAGAACGGCTAGCACGTGACAAGAAAAAAGTCCAATAAATCACGGAACGGAAAATTTGGACGCGTTTGTCGCGGAATGCATAGTCAGGCAAACGCTGTATTAAACGGATACACTCAGCATAAAACGCAAAACTTTTGAAGCGCAGTTAGTTGGGCAAGGAAGAGGCGGCTCGAGGTGGAAATTGTGTGACCGTATGTCTGACCCATGAGACTTGTTTTGTTGGTAATTTCGGTTTCATGAACTTCGGCTTGGTCCAATGATGGAGGTGGGGTAGAAAACAGAACGGGCAAAAATGGAATCAAATGAAGCAATATCTAGTGAACTCTTGTGGGGAAGAGTTGCCAGGAGCAGCAGTTGGTTGCCAAATTTCCTGGACTAGAATGCGTGTTTAGGTTAAATGACGGTTCTCAGCCACCTCCGTGAAGAACGTTGAGATGTGTGCAAAACGTCACCTCAAATCAGATGCCAATAGAAATATTTCCCACGTTATTCCATTTTGCATGGTTTCAGCAAAAGAACTTTGGGAAGTTGCAAGAGGAAGTCAGAATAAAACTGTGAACGTCAACAAAGGGGCTACAGTGCTGCTTACCACAACGATGGCTGTGAACTGAGCTGACCGAGTGCTGGCCACCCAACCTGAAAATCATCGTTGAGGAGTCAAATCAAGAGGTGCGATCCGCCAACCTATCTGCACCCGCAAACCGCTGCAGCCAAGCTTCCCACTGAATGTGTGCCGGCCGAGGCGGTGGATATATCTGCGCCCCACACTGGTGTGTTTACACCGAAGTGCTCGGGAGGTGAAGGAAGGAATACGAATGTGATGCCGGTAGGAGAAGCGATACATCGTTCTTCCAGAAGTGGATGATCGCCGGCAAGCTGACCTTGCGGTAATCAGAGCGTGGAGCAAGTGGTTTTTCATCCAAGCAGGAATGAACTGCCTGGAAAAGGAAAAAATGAGGCCTGTCTGGCCCAGCTGCCAGCTGCAAATGAAAAAGCGGTCAGCTTTACGAGCTGCTCAGAGAAGGAAATTACTATAAATTGTGGTGCAAAGCATAATAAAGGGGTAGTGATTGATGTTGTGAGCAATCCTGATTTTTGGGCGTGCATAAGTATATGGCCACGTTGATCTGCCGTGGGGATCGTCCACGCTCATGGGTAAAGTGAAATGAACCGGTAATTGGTAGGATGGACAAGAAACAACGGCTGTAGATATAGATGCTGAGCGATCTAGAAGAAAACTGATGCACAAGGGATTGATTCGATTTACAGCATTGAAATCATGGACTATAATTTAATCTAAGAGACCAAGAATTTGAAGTAGAAGTGGTCGGGACCAGAAATTACGGCAAATGGAAAGTGCTGCTGAGGGAAGAACAAAACCACATAGGACCCTATGGTTACGGAGACAGTATGATTTCCGAGATGTCTAAAATGGACAGAGAGATATCGCTGAGGAGTGAGAGAAAAAGAACCTAAGGTGTTCACCTGGTTTCATCTGGAGGGAACCGTTTGGGTTCATCAAAAACGAACAAAAGCCACTTGTTAGGGCAGAGGCCACGATGAAATGTAAGAAGTGAGGATGATAGTGATTGCTGACATTCGAAGACGGTTTAGCCAAGTGGTGACGATGCTAGAATTAGCTTTGGGATTGGAGGCGAGAGGGTTGCTGTTTAGCGATGGGAAGACCTACGAATCTGCAATTATGACCGTTGTGGTGGAAGAGTCACGAATTCCACAGTGTCTAAAATGAACCGGGAGATATGGATGACGAGTGAGAAACAAAGAAGCCAAGATGTCGTTTTAGTTTCGGTTTTTATGTGGTCATATAAGTAACGAGATTTACTTTATTTCCCACAGTAAAGAAAACGGTGACATCAATGCGTTTTCAGAAGCCCGATCGGGTTTCACAATCAATCCTCAGGTGAGAATGTGTGGTACAGATTAACGGGAAAGGCTACAGAGCCTACTCCTACGTACTTCGTTCAAGAATGCAACAGATGATGCTGAAAAAATTCGCATCTGCCTGGGGAAGTTTGTCCCATAATAACGAATACTTAACAATAAAGGAGGTTTTTCTAACGGGTGTCTTCGGAACTGAGAGAGTAATAATGGACTCCATATTTTGGGTTTCTAACACGAGGTGCGAAGACGCAGCAATCCCCTGTAATAGTTTGCTCTTGTGCGCCGGAGCCATAGGGGTCTAATTTCAGCAACTCGCAGCGTTCCATGCAGTTTGGGGCTGTAGAATAGCCGATCAGCTGGTTGGTAAATGCGCGCTAGACACTTTTAGTTGCTACTCTTTCTCACTGCCTTATGTTAGAGAGCAGTACTTCAGAATGGGTTCTAAACTGTGGTGTCCTTTCTTTCAGCTTCAGCGTTCTGTGCAACATCCCACTTATTTATTTACTTTCGCAACTTTTGCGAGAGCATACTCAGAAAAGCTTAATTTACGAGAATCATTTAAGCCCGGGTCGCAATTAACGGGGATGATTTGGTTACCAAGTTTGAGTGCTCTTAAGGGTATAATGCATTTGCACCCAGTGATACCGCTTTTTCAGCGGAGAATTCCATCATCCCGTCGTCTCCCCAGGAACTGAGAGATGAGCAGTCTTGCGGTATGCCACTTATGATGGACTTTGACGTTTCATGGCAAAAGGTGTAGAAAATTATGATATCCTCATCGAAGAGAAAAGTCATACCTCTTTGAATAACATCGGCGTCATCTTTGACGTACAAAAGAAAAAGCAAACGGCCCAGAACGCCACCTTGGAAAACGTCGCTGGACACTAATCTAGAGTCAGATATGAAGCTGTTAACTTTAACCCTCTGGTTCCTAAACTCCAGTTAAGATGAAAATCACGACGGCATTGGATTATCAATACAGCAGGGTGCCACTTTATTTAACAACCTAGGGTGTGACTCTATCGAAATCCTTCGTCATGCCTAAAATGACTAGTATAACCGACTTTTCGGCGCTCAGGGCCCTAGTCATGGCGTTCACGCTCAGTGATGCAAGTAACGCAGGATTTCTTACGAAGGAAGTCATATTGTCCGGTGTTCATATGCTCGTGTTCCATCATGAGGGCTATAAGATTATTATTAGTAGGACGTTCCATAATTCTGGAGACTATAGGGGCACGGTTTATTAGAAGATGGTTTGCAGCGTCACAGCGTTTGCACTTTTCGTAAAAGGGTATAATAACGGAGAATTTCCACTGTGACGGAAAGGCGCTGCATTGAATGGACAAGTTGAAGATGATTGCCGGCAAGCTGGCATATCGCTCCCATGAAGTGCCAAGACGGCCGCAAGTAATGAATCAGGCTCAAGGCGGTATCAACTTTTAGTTTTAACCAGCAGTTGGGCTACGTCCTTTGGAAGAAATGTGATTGTTTATTACGACTTTGTGGCCAAGTGAGGACTGCATGGAGTGAAACGATTGCTGACGTTTACCAGGGCAAACGTGAAGATTTCATCGAAGGATTCTACAATCTTCTGTGGGTTGTTTACGTAAATTTCGTTATGAATGATATACAGGACTTGAGTGGCTGAGGACCCGGAAGGGTGGTTCTGCGTTTCATCAGTTTTCCAGTATTGCGTTCGCGTTTGGTTGGCTTAGAGTTCGCGGCTCTTGCTGTTTGATTCTGTGGTCCACTACTGATTCTGGAGCTTTAATTAGTGGACTTATTTGCAGGAACAATGAGAAATCTCTGGTTTTGGAATAGGCTTGCTGAAGTCTAGCGAGATTATAATTTATTCGGTCACGGTGGGTTCTTTTGTGAGGCAAGTTTAGAGTCTGGGACGGGTAATGGCATCAAGGTACCCCGCAAAATGTGTCTTATCGAATAATTTTCTTCACCCATGCGTTTCAGCCTCTTTGCGCATCCCCCCCAAATTACATTTTTGTAACTAAGAATGCAAGAGGGCTTAGAAATCCTCCATAAATGTTTCAATGGCTTGCAACCTCCGGCGTGGGCTGCTCAAGCCAAATGGTGTATTTCAAAATACTACGGTGTGGCGGGCAAATGGGACTTGCCATGGAACCCACCAAGCCCCGTACTACGCATGTGCCAAAGGGAAAGGGTATGTTAAACTGATTTAAGTGGATCAGTATACAAGACTGCAAGGCTTGGATAACAGTAACCAAAAGCTCGCTGTGGCCGTCACAATGCAGGGCGCAGCCGCAACCGTCCAGCTTCTAAAAGGACGAAATCCAGAAGAACCGAATGACACTTAGGGGGCCACCCAGTCCCAATTGGCCCCTCCGGTGTTTGAGACATTTTGTATTTCATAATCTCTAAGAAAAATATCAAATACCTGGTGGCTGGCTATGATGGTGCGGGTTCATAAGAGCAATCTTAGGGGGAGGCAAAAAGGTACAGATTCATTAATCTGCTGTCTATGGTGTGAAAAGTTAGGGGGAGAGTAACTGAGGATTCGATGGCCAAGCAATCCTGTGAAGTGTTTGAAAGAATCTGGGCAAACTGGCCTTCAGGAAATAATTCACCATGCGATTTCATCGCGCAACTCACCATAAAGAAACCATGGAAGCACTGTACAGCCGTTTCATCCTTGTTAAGAATCCTCACATGATGGAATTATTTCGTGGGAGCATTCGATTTCCTATTACTAACAGGTAACTTGGCTTTATCAGTGGGATGTCTTGTCTTACAAATTTTCCACCATTCTGGGACAGCTTGATGGCAATGCCTAACTGGAGAGAGCATGGACAGATATGTTACCTAGGCCTCTAGAAAGGGTTTTATCGGCCGAAGCCCGAAGGCTTCCGGAAAAGCTGTATTCGCTGAGCATCGCAGCCCCGACCATCGAAGGAGTAGGTCGCTATCTAAAACTGGAGGTTCTGGCTAAGGTTTGAAGAAACCGTCTATCCTTTGTGTACAGTGGGGCGCCTGAAGGTTCAGTCCTAGGCCCGCTTTCACCTCTAATTTGCATTAACGATCCAAAATCAGGTCCCAGCTCTCCATGCTTTCACCTAGTGGATTCGCAAAATTTGCTTGAAACCCGACAGAGGCTATTTTGCAAGTGAGAATCACCGCTGTGAAAAGACGGGCTTAAAGCTGGCCATTCCTAACCAGTGCGGGCAAATACGAATAGCTGCTTTCTGCAAGACACTTTTGGATAGATTTATCAACCCTAGCATTCCGTGGGGTCTTCAGAGAGAAGCAAAGCTTAAGGACCTAGGAGTGGTGGTGAACGAAACGTTTATATCCTCATTCCGATGTTGCGCAGCAGCATCTGTGATCCGTGAAGCACTACACTGTCTGTAAAGAACGGTGTATACATGGTTGTGGTCCTCCCGCTCAAGGTGATCGCCAGACCGCATCATGAATAAGGGGTGTATTTCTGCGCTTCCAACATAGCTAATAACCCAGCCATCTTTCAATTAACCCAGGGGTAGTTTGCGAAATCCATTTCCAGGTAGGAAGCTTTGTTTTGCGGCAGATAGAATTGTACTGCATAAAGAGGCGCGGGTTCAGGTGGGGTTAAGCAAAAACCTTCCGGCTCTTGAGGAGTTTGTAATCCACCGTCGCGATCCTGTGCACCCGACAGGATAATGAGATCCGAGAGGTATATGCACTGAAGATCAAGAAACAAGGTGACTTGAAGGTTTACGAACTGGTTTCTTTTCACAAAGGGTAATCAATGATCGAAATAAGTCACCACATGTGGTACTCAATCCTTTCACAGCTATATAGTCTAAAATCAGCTTGGACAGGGCTCGGCCATCTGTTGTGTCAGGTATTCTGTAACCATTTCACATGCTCCTTAAAGCTTTCCACCTAACATTTCACTTCTCGAGTATTTCCATTTACCTGGCCGTCTCAAAATAAAAAACATTTCCGAGCCGTCATAGCTCGGGTGCAGTATTTTGCCGGTAATATCACATCAAACGGGATAAAACAGTTGTCTGTTTCCGATGGGTGTTTGTGTTGTCCCTTAGTTTAGACCTTTAAGTCCTGGTGAAAACTACGTTGCCGAAGGCCCTTTTTCCACTTTTTGAAACCTCAACCTTCATTCCGATGCACAAAGACAATGAACCTACGTCAAAGGGCAGTGAGTAACTGAGGCCAGATGGAATGAAACATTCCGGCGCTAACTTGCAAAGATCCAGGGGTTTGCGAATTGGTCCGAAGAAATGGTAACGTTTTTAGTATGAAATTATGAGATCAGTGAAAGCTAGCACAATGGATGTTCCCCCGCATGAACAGAAGATGTCCTAATGGCTACATTTTTGTACATAAGGGTTCTCTGGTAGAAACAAAGGTGAGTGATTGATTTCAAATCTTGTTCGTTCGATCGAGGGAACTTTAGACCCTAGACTTATTGTCACCAGTGTCTTATGACAAGTTAAATAGACCAAACTGAGCCGTCGGCTTTCGGGCAACTGAGCTGTGGCTGGGCGGAAAAGAGTCATGTACAAAAACATCAGGGCCAGCGCTTCTAATCGGTGATACTCAGACAAAACACAAGGTACCTAACGAAAACCCCTAAAACTGTGAAAGGCTTAACAGGCTTACAGGCCTCTTTAAGTTGGCTTGCATAAGTGGCAAAAGGGGACATGGACTAAATATGTAAAGGTATAATTGCAATGCAGAATTGAGGACCCGCTTATTACGAACTGGATTGCGCAATTTTGGAAGAGATTGCCGGAGAATGCATTTCGCTGCGACCATGTGGAAGCTTTATAATAGGCTGTAGATCTACGCTGAGATACGTTATTCTCGTCCGCCGTTTTGCGCCCCGTTTATTTGAGTAAAATGAACAACGTGTATGTATGAGCAGGATAGCGCTAAAGAACCCTGCCTTCTAGGAAGCGAATAACTCGAAGTTATGCGCAATTCTGGAAGCCAAGGAAAGTCGTCGACGACACACCAGCATGTAAGCTCGTTTGATCGTTGCGCTAACTTCTGCCGTGTGCAAACAGAATTGAAACTGGTTCGCCGTTGTGCGACTACTGGCGTTTGCAGCCTTGGCGGGAACCGCTTTGCTGCTTTCAGC
The DNA here is from genome assembly GCA_008360955.1 of Fasciolopsis buskii. Classification (NCBI taxonomy): domain Eukaryota; kingdom Metazoa; phylum Platyhelminthes; class Trematoda; order Plagiorchiida; family Fasciolidae; genus Fasciolopsis; species Fasciolopsis buskii. Next base: position 1,494 of record LUCM01004760.1, on the reverse strand, counting down.
CTTCACGGGACGGGAATTTTGCTTCCAGCCACTCCAGCATCCAAATTCGCTTGTCGTCGGCAAGTTTCCGTGGCCTCCAACATTGCATGTGTTCTTTTGTTTCGGAAAGGCAAAATAACAGGTGCAGTAACAGATCCAACGGATGTTTTTTTCACTTGAAACTTACTGTTCCAGCTCTGGCTATGTCGTCGCCCAGCAGGCATCCAGAGCTTTAAATCCAATAACATTATCATTACTAACCACGTTTTTTGGGAGTCGGTTTCATAGCGGAATCACTCGATTGGAGAAGAACCTAGCCCTCATCTGAAGGCTTGTGATTGCGCTGCAGTCTCAAACTATTCCCTCGGGTACTCCTGTTATATATAAGACGAAACAGTTCCTCAAATTTTATACCTGAAAGAACCTTCCCCATTTTGAACTTCTCAGTTAGGTCACCGCGTGCGTCGGCGTCTGAGAGACAGAATGCCAAGATCGTGCAGTCTTTCGTCATAGCTCTTGTGCCTTCAGCCAGCTTCTGTAAATTTTTAAGCAATTTACGCCTCTTTTTGGGTATTGCACTCAAGCTTGAACTCCACAATCCCGGTGCGATCTTGAGATAGTCGCATACAGGGGTCCAAACACTTCGAATTCCCTGACCTGAGCCTAAAACAGCCACTTGTCAGTATACGCGGCGCTCAAGCATTGTTTGAAAGGTTTGAAGTTACTTCTAATGGTCTCTCCCAGGTGCTTGGCTCGGGAAACATCCGTAACATCACCCATTTCATACCCTCTATACTCCCCACAAAGGTCAGCCTTTGACACTAGGCCCCTTTTCAATGGAAGGTTCTATTAAGTGACCAGGCTTTGATTTCCTTGATGTCCACCTCTAGATCTACATCTGCAACTTTGAAGTCATCAGCGAACATATAGTATGGGCTTCGCATTCTCTCTGCCCAGTCGCCGATGCACATGGAGTGTGGGTCCTTGTACCGACCCCTGGGGAACAATACCTGGTCTGTCGGTGGTTACCGTCTTTTTCCCTTCAACCGTAACGCTAAACATCCTTCCCGTAAGAAAGCAGTTTACACACGTATTAGCCCTCTCGTAATCTCTAATGCTTTAAATTTGTGGTGCATATGATCGCGGATAACTGAGTCGAATGTCTTGCGGGAGTCCAAGTAGCAGATTTCGACTCGGTGGCCCTCGGCCAGGCGTTTCGCTGCCTAATATAGAAAAAGCGAAAGATTTGTAAACCAAGACTTCCTTATCATGAATCCGTGCCGCGCTAATGAAATAGCACTTTGATTCAGCAGGTGCACGCATGCGGCTTTCTGATGATTCTCTTTAGGCAATTACACAAGATGCAAGGAGACTGCACCTTGACATGGTGCAACGGCTTACCTGCCTCCATGATCCGACGAGCCATGAAGGATCTTATCCTTCGGCTTATCTTAAGCCGAAGATCCAATCATGCCTGGAAGGTCAATGGGTAGAGACCTGACGAAGTAGTCTCCT
>LUCM01004758.1:0-22940 GCA_008360955.1 Fasciolopsis buskii | reverse complement strand
TAGTTTCCTGTTAGATTACAGGACTATGCACTTTAGTTCAAGGATTTGGCGGTGGAGCGATTTTCTGTCCTTTTTCTTGCAGCTCCTTAGAGCTTTCATTTGTTGGACGCTAACAATTTCACGGTGTTTCAAGAGATGTGGAGGGCCTAGAGACGGCAGTTTTCCGGGGTTCATGAGCTCTAGTGGCAAGTTTACTGCTGGACAACAGGCTGAGGTCCTCGGAGTACGTTTGTTGTCAGTGAGATTTTTGTCAGAACTTTTGGCGGGGAGCTGTTCGGGAAACTAAGTCTGGAACTTTTTACTACGGAGAAAGAAATGGCCCAACTTATTTCTCGCTGAAGGCAGAATGCCTGTAGTAACTGACTCAAGGCATCGGGTCGTAGGTTACTAGTCAGCACTCGATTTGCAGTGGTCCCACGGTTACCCGCACTCTGTATGACCGTATCCTCTTTAATGAGGTCAATTAAGGGTAAGCTCTCTAGGATTTGCCATGCTCGGGAGAAAACCAGACAGCAGAGAAGAAAAATATGTACGGGAATGAATTTGTAACTGTCGGATAATGGGCAGGGGGAGATAGCTGGAAGGGAAGTAAGATGGGTGGCCTACCTTGAGGCTACCGTTCCTAGGCCACTCAGATATCAAGCAGCGTTGCATCAGCGGGATGCACGTTGTTCGGGAGTGTATTGATGCTGCTCGCTTATTTGGCTTGTGCTCCCGTATTTGTCCATGCGTTGAATGCAATTCGTGACCATTTTTCTTTTCTTTTCCTTTTCCTTTTCTTTCTTTCTCCATTTCTCTATTTACATTGTTTATTTTTTGTTGAACTCTGCTCCCAAACCCCCTCTTTCCTCTCCTTCCGTCTTTTGGTGGCGAATATTTTCGTAAGCCGATCAGGGTCTGCCTCTGCATTGCGACGGTGACTGCAACGACTCTCTATTTCACCCTTCTCCCCAGCATCTCCATCCGAGTATGGTATCCGCCATCTTTTTCTTTCCCTCTATAGTTTGACAGCTAGCATTCCGCCGGTTTGCCGCTTTATCCTCCCTTTATCCTAGTTCTCATTAGGTAAGTTTCCCTTTGCTACCTCCGTTAATTTCATTTTTTCATTTTTATCATTTTTATCGCCTTTATTCTCTATTTTTTTCACTTTCGTTTATCCAAAGATCTATACTCCGCCTGCGAGGACTAGTTGGTATTAGTGTTGTGGGAATGATAAAACCCGTGTCGCCTCGGGGGACCTCTCCGGGTGGAGATGGAAATGCAGCCGGTCTACCACAGCCCCGGTCGCTGTTGTCAATCACCATCACAGAAAGAAAATCGAAAGCAGCAGGCATGGATGTCGGTGGAATGGATCCCTAGCTTCAGTCATAAGACGAATGAATCACTCTCAGGCAAGTAGGCAATCCTGCTGGTGCATAAACAAAAGGGGAGCCATGACTAAATACTTCAGCCACAGTGTCTGCACGACCACTTCATCTGGACGACCTCTGGAATCCGATCGTTCCTCGCAGCAACGACTGCAGCGCTGAATGAAACGCTTCCAGCGGTGTTTCGAATTATGCACCAGTTACCGCTGAGCTACGTGTCGATCTAATCCCATTTTGTACACTCCTTCGCTTCTTCCCTTCAAGACCATATTCGGTGATTTGTTCTGCGAGCAACATAATCTACCGGGGTGGTTTGTTCGCCAGCAATCCGACCCGGACGCTGTCTATCCAGCTTCAGTGACCAACGGCCCAGGGCCGATGTGGCAGCTAGCCTGAATACTTGTCTGCCAGCAGTTCCTGAGTTATTAGGATATTTTTTGGAAGTATGAGGTTCCCTGCTGACCGTCTACACTCCACATTACACGGGTTCAAACCTAATAGTCTTTCAAGATAGGCTAGGTTCCTGAAACCAAGTAATTGTTTTGTGGCCCTCCACTGAACTCTGGCAAACATATTGTTGCCCCCCTCAGGATTGGCGCATAAACCTAGATGTTTGTTTCCACGAGAGGCCTGACCGGGGTTGAGAATGGCGTTTGGAACGAGTCAGGAGTGAACCTGCGCAGAATGCGACTGAAATGGTTGAACATGGACATAGCCTTCCGGGCAATCTTGTTGAAACTGGTTGTCTGTAACAGGCTGTCTGACATGAGCTACCCCAGATCCCTCTGCTGCCTTGTTCCTTTCATTTTATTCTCCCTGCTGATTAAGAGTCCCCCAACATGTCACCTTCTACTTACCCACATAGAAAGGGATGTCGCTGGATGTGGGCCAAGGGGGCACCGTTTATATGTCTGCTTGTAGTGATTACTCATCTAGCATAGGACATACCTCCCGGCAGATCCTCACGTCACCTGCGCACAATAGAACTTTGGGTTCAACTTGCAGATAAAGATCAAAAAAGAAAATAGTGAACAGTTTTGAGTCCAGTACGGATTCTTTTTGCGGCTTCAAAGCTGTTAGAAGAAGATCCGTTTCCCCGAACCCGGAAATTTTAACTTAGCTGATAGTGCAAAAGCTGACTGATAGGGGTTTCATCCAGCCTTAGTTCCCGTTACCATTTCAACTTCCGTGGATGGGATGATTAGGCAGCCCACACAGCGGAAGGGCTAACTTGTCTGCACACCGTCGGAAAAAGATAAGTGAGATCTCTTTGGGACCTGATGATTTTCATATTTTAGTGTTCTTAGATCTTGCCTTACCGGTCTGGCAGAGAAACTAATTACTTGCCCTGCGACGGCCCTTCCACTCTTCTTTCTGCCGCGCCTTCATCCCTCGACGTCTTTGATCTGGGCGGAGTGAACAACGAAGACTGGTGTGCAGCCAGTATTTGGCTGCTTCATCATCGCTGTTGGTTGATAGGCCATGCGACCTACGCATATCCGCAGTCCGTGGCTGGACAGTAGACACCTGGGTTAGTGGTGCATAGATGTTTCTGGGACCTGGCTGAACCCGTCTAAGGAACTGCCTCTGGCAGTCCGCAGTGTCCTGCTGGCGCTGGGTGCTACAAGGGATTCTCAGGTAGATGTAGTCATTATGGTCCTGCGGACTTTGTGATAGCTGACAGAGGTCCCATGCGGCTCTGTTATCTTGATGTTTTAACACACGGCTGCGCAGTTTGGACTTGGGTTTTGACGTTCCAATAAGTGGCGAAAGCAGGAATAGGCGAAGTTTTCAGTCAGAATTCCTTTGGCTGCTGTCCAGTGCTAATCAATGCATGATAAGCCGGTCATGTAATATAAGCTGAGAGGCTTCTAATACCTTGAACATCGGCCTTATTATGGTTTCAGCGAGTAGTTCCCCCTGTTCGCGCAAGTACCGTTGTATGTACTAACGTGAATTTTGTGACTGCGTGATGTTCCGGCCCCAAGGACAGCGAAAACTGGGTTCGATCGATAGCATATAGCTCATCGGTGGGGAGCCGACTCAGTGCAGCGGAATGTAGATTCTTCTCAGTCGAGCGGGCTGTCTCAGCTGCACACAAAAGTCCAGTCTAGGCGCCTTTGCAGTTTGCCCAATAGGTAGATCTCGGTCCAGCAAAGCATGGGAGACGATAAACCAGTGCTTTGGGTAGGGTAGGGCTACCCATAAAGAATAATATCTGGTAATTTAACTTTTACGTTTGCTTGAGCGGTGCTACTTTTTTAACGTTTGCAGTCTCTGGAGAGTTTGGGGGGCCCGTCGATCACTCCCACAGGCAAGATTTTGTTCTGTGGCCTTATGGACTCCCAGACGCCTTGCGGAGCCTGGTCGATGGCTGTATCAGTTAGCGAAAAACCTCGAGGTTGCTTCTGGTGTACGGCGCACACCCTCCACTGATGCACTTGCCCCGGGTCGGCCACAAAGATGTCCATTTCATTAATACCTGGCTTTGCATCAGAATTGCTTGGGTGCGCCCAGGTCCCGTTGATGTCCATCACCGCAGCTTTACACTGGGCTGTGGGAATTTGAAGTCCAGGGAGTTCGAGGCGCAATTTCTGCCCTCGGTGTAGGTGTAGCTGCGCGTTTGAACTATTGTGGTGTCCTTGCACATGGGCTAATTGTGCAGTCAGTCCAGGGCGGCTCGGCCGTAGATCTGCGGACCTGCGAGCTACCCGCAGGTTGAATATCTAGGTTTCATGCATCCTGGCTTATACCCAGTTTGGGCCCCCCAGCTCCAGTGGAACTGCCATCACTAGGAACCCAAAGCGTCATCTGCTGGTTCATCAATGCTATCCGGCAGGACTATGAGGGGTAATAATATGAACGCACGTAATTTTGTTGCCGCGGTTCTTGGCAATCACCCTGGGTGAATATCTACGGAGGCGTAAGTCAAACGGGAGGCTGTGTTTTGGGGCATTGTTTGTTTAGCACTCTCTGCCATTGAGTCTCAGGACAGTGCGACTCGGAGCAGTCTTGTCCCGGGGATTGGTCGTTAATTGCGACGGCAGTGGCAGTCCGTTGATTTAACAGATCACCAGCCCTTCGAATGATAAGGTCTGGACCAAGTATTTTCACTATTTTATGTCTTGAAAGACGCGACCGGATACCCCTTGGGCAATACTACTGCGGACTCGGAGTTGTGGTTTCCCAAGAGTCTCCGTTTTTGCTGCACGTATTGGGTCTAGCGGGTTGGGGTATGGCCAGATGAGTATCTCCGAGGGGCCCCGGATTGCTGCTGCTGAAGACAGCAGTCTCTGTAACCTCCCACGGATTCCATTGTTGCTTCGGTTAAACTAGGGTTTGGGCGAACGCTGCGACCATGCCCTTCACCGGAAGCCTGAGTCTCAAATGGTGAATGCCTGCAATTGAAATTTTATTACAGAACTTCAGAAAAATGTCGTTGTCATGTTCCCTTCGCGCAGCCGGCGACTGCGAGGTAGATTTGTTGAATTTGAACACGAAAATGCAATTACTGCTGGGGTTACCGTCTTGCTGATTTTGAATCATTCCGTCCTTCCCATTTCCCACATACCACTTACTAGTCAGCCTCGGTGGGTAAAATCGCAACCCTTTCCGTTCCCAAGATCATCGTGAAAAACTGAAAGGCTCGCGTGCGCACAAAAAGCTTCTAGTTCCGCAGTGGTCGTTCGAGCCCCACCTGGCTCTCAGTCATAGTTGATTCGCCTTGAATTCGAAGCTGCATTTTTGGGTTGGATACGTGACTACTGCTCCAACCCAAGATAGGAATTAGCTGCACTCCCCTGTCGGCTCTTTCAGTTTATGTTTGTAAGTACTTTTGTGCTTTTTATTGCGGTTTGCAAACACTTGTTCTCCGGTAACGATCGTTCAACTACCTTTTGACGCCCCACGGGCCATACTTATATTACTGTTCTGAAATTCCACACAGATCTTTTATAAAAACTTGTGATTTTCATAAATGCTGTATGCTCTCATGGGGGCTTTGGAACATCCTATGTGATACCGGGGCATACACGCATTGTACCGAATTTCTTCTTCTGGTAGGTTTGACTTACAACTTTTGGTGATACATGGCACCCTGTCCCTTGATCTCCCTTCATTCCGCTGGCTGCCCTTGCTACTGTAGCTCCGACCATCTTGGTCTACCACCGAGTTAACTAATCATAATTAAAATGGAAAACGTATTTTGCCACAGGAACCACAAATGCGCATGATATGAACAGCCAGTAGGATAGAATGACCCCAAGAAACCGTCAGAACTAGTTCAGGATACGGCCAAGCTTAAACAGTTGGGAAATGTTTACAGCAAATGTGAGCTACAAATTTATAGGTTAAAAAATTTACAAGGATACTCATTAAACAAAGCAACCTGAAGTCCAGGATGTTTTTGAAATGCGCGCATCCCGTGTGTGGCACAGATCTTCAATGCCTCGCCCAGAGAGTAGAGCCTGCCTGAAAAATGGAAAGCTGCAGTGAAATTGTAGGTCATACCTAGGCATGGTGGGTCTGAATTGCGTCCATTTTATTAGCACAAAACAGTAGGAAAGTCTTGCCTTACACACCTCCTACTTTTTTGCACCATGTATCGGTGAGCCCAGAGGTGGTTCACCAGTTTAAATTTTGATTCATGGACTTCAGCAGGGCCTTAAACTCAGTTGATCACAATCATTTGGACAAAAAAGTGAAAGAAACTGAGAACAATAGGGAGGGGCAATACTTGAGCAAAGAGCTTTCTCAATGGAAGGATGTTTAGAGCTAGGTTTGAAGGGTGCAGAACAACACCGAACTGCGTGGCAGGTGGCGCTTTCCAGGGATCGGTAACAGGACCCACGCCCCTATTCGCATTTACCAACGAACCAGGAAGGAGACTGTGCGATCCATGCCATCCGTTTTGCTGATGATGTCAAAGTAGCCGTTGGAAACTTAGGGAAGGATATCGAGGCAGTCAAAGACTGTGACGTAAGTGAGACCCTCCAAAGAAATTGGCCACGGTTGGCCTCAAGGGGAGAGCATAGTGCGGATGAAATGGGTAATATGAATGCTTCCGGAGAAAAGCTTGGACGCGACTGATGCGAGCAACCCTGAGCCCCAAAACTGCTGCGCAAGTGTTGAGAATAAGACCAGAGGGGAGCATTTTGGAAGCAGATCAATGATTTCGTGTAAGGAACCCGAAGTGCTTGGGCAGCTGCTGGTGACTATCTTGAAACTGCCCACGAAGTATTGCATTCAGGTCTGGGAGCCCTATATACAAATTGATGTAAATTACCTAGAAAATGTATAGGAACTAGCCACCAAGACGACAGTCTGTCCGTGGCACGAAAGCCAAGAGGTGAACGCTACGATCATGGTGTTTTCTATCGGACGCGGAAGTTCAAAATACTGAAGGGCTTTTCAGCAATAAAACGTGCGAATCTGTTCATTGTTAAATCAAACAGGGCTCCAGAAGGCAAAGTTTAAGGCCGCAGCGCAACCACACAACTTCAGATGGAGGGCAGGTTCTTAAACGGTATGGCAATTCCACTGTGAAATAAACTGCTTCATTGTTGATGGACTCGTGGAATTTTGGGATGACTGCTGGGCGGCTATATACACAGAGCTGGGGTGGCATGTTTAAGGTGCGAAAAGTAAAATATCTGTTGGATCTGGTACCGCACCTGATATTCCATCTTATGGGAGCAAAGAAGGTACGTAATGTTGGGAACTACGGACACTATGTGGGCAAGACTGGCCATAAGATAATTTTCCGTCCTGTGCAGGCTGGACTGGACTGCAGTAAAATATCCAGCGGTTCCTTTGGGTTGCCGTAGTCAGCGACGTTCCCATCACCCGCAGTTGTACTCGTGAACCAAAAATTCTGGTTAGACGAAAGTCATGCGTCGTTGTTGATCACTCTGAGCCGTTGCTTTTGCTTCTAGCGGTAACCTGATTCGTCATCCTACTTGAGCATATGTCGGCTAATTTCACGTCCACGAAGTGTTCGGTCTTTTTATCCAGTGTTTGATTGTTAGTCTGCTTGTGATAGGAGGACCGAAGCAGCTGTTAACGTTGTAGAAGTAATGAAGCACTACCGCTAAATCCGTTTGAAATGCTGCGATCCTATTGGTGGATGTAAAAAAGGTTTTTAAAGTCTGCACAGGCTTCGCTATCAAAGCGGCAGTGCTTAACTCCAGACGGAAGATCGACGTTGACTCCTAAGGTGCGATTCGAGCCTTCACCAGGAATATCCTAACGTTGTGACTGCCGTCTCCACACCAACCATGCACTAAGAAAACATGGCCCAAATCCTAAGCTTCTGAAGACGACTGCACCCCTCCTTTCGGATTTAAGCCGTTTGTATACAAATGTTGTTGACGTTTTGTGCTCCTCAGTCCTCTAAAGCTGTTCAAACGTTTTCCCACGAGGAGCTGCTTTCGAAACCATTAGTCTTATTCCGACCAGCTTTCTTCCTGCACAACCATTCTAGCAACAGCTTTCCTAGAAGCAGCTGCGGGGAAACGAGTCCAAGAGCATCGAACAAGAGGAGGAAAGACAAAAGGATCCCCAAGGTTAACTAGCCGCCTGGGGACGTTCAGTGAAGAAACGAATTCATTGGTCTCTGCGTCCCACAGCTTCCCGAGGTTGCGGTCGAATTTTGAGCCAACACATCTGGCCGACTGTTTTCCACGGGTCGCTTATCTACCGATATGGCTTTTAAGACACCGGTATCTTTGGGCATCCAATTTTGCAAGGTGAAATCCATTCTCCTTTAGGAGTTTATCCAATGCCATCCCATGTTTATTACCTGCGTCGCCCCTACCAAAAGAACTGAAGTGGCCGTCAGCAAAAGGCTTTATGGAAAAGCTATCCACTGCGGTCGTTTATTTGTACTCCGTGTAGTGTAGCTGGCTCGCGATGACCAAGTCCCGCAAAATGGAGACTATATTGAGCCAAATGAATGATACGTCATCTTGCACTATTCTTTTGATGTACCCTTGAAATTTCCAGCTAACCACAAATATCACAACGCCTTTCTGTCTTTCTGTGGTACTTTTATCTGCAGGAACATTTCTCTCACGTCGGCGCATATAGTAACCTTATCCACTCAAGAGCAGCAGAGAACATGCAACAGCCGATCGGTGGGCAAAATTTCCTTGGAACTTTTCCGGGTGGTTAAACACCACGCGAAGGTTCTGTGGTTTATTTGGTCTAAAAACACGATTGCAAGGCAAGTGCCATATGTCTTGTTCCATGATGGACACAGTCAACTTTCCACGTACCCAAGATTTCCGTAGTGCATCATCACTTCACAGCATCCTTTCAACAGCCGTCTGACACAGTTGTAGCACGTATGCAGCCCACGTTTGGGAAGTGCGCAGCCAAAGTCGAAAGCCGAAACCAAAGCAATAATGATTCGGAAACTCCTTGCTGCCATATTATTAAGTTAATCAATGTACTATTACACAGAAATCTTTCTCCTAACTGCAGTAATCATTGGAACGCGCATGTTCTATTACTTTCAGTTATTTCCGCCTGCAGAAATCCAAAGCGACTAGGAAGTATTAGTGCTCTCCTTCGTATCGCCGACAAAGCGATAAGCACTTTTCGATGTGCGTAAGGGCAGCCGTCAACCAGGTCTTGAAATGATTGATTGTATAGCATGCACAGTTTCTTCTGTGTACCTTCCGGTACCCCAGCGATGTAGATGACCAAGACCTATTCTCTAGAGGGACCATATTTCGTCCACCCCAGTCTTCTAGGCACGCCAAACGGAGCCTGACGATTACTGGACTTCTGCTACATTGTCCAGTCTGCCTCTGGCACGTTATAATGAAGCGGCAGGTCCAATCTTTCACCTTCCCAACGGACCGCGCTCATGTTCCGCAGGTGATGTCACGGAGACAAAACTGCATCAACTGATTTTTGTGTTCCATCTTTAGGTCGGCCAGTTTATATGCATCCATTATCTGGATCTGTGTCTCGTTGGCCGGCAAAGCTAGCTGTGACCTCACTCAACCGACGACTGCTACCTCCCTTCCGCTCACCATGCTCGTTGCTAAGTGCCTCGGAATCTGTAAAAATTACTGTTGCTGTGCAAATCATCCACTCACCAAGACTGCATCCCAACCACTTTCAACAAAAGCGAGCTTTTTTATCAACCCGGTCGGGGCGATCATTCCCACGGCGACTTCGCCCGAGCGAACCCTCTTACGGTGGTCCGAGAAATCGCGCAAACCACGTTGGCCATTTAGGCGTCTTGGGCGGGCATTACCTTAGCCAAGTGAAGACATTTGCGGTGTCTGTCTAGCCAACCCTTTTCACCGCAGCATTTCATTATCCGGCGATTGGTTGCTCGGGGTGACTTGTTCAGGCAGATGAAGCAGTTTCCGGCAACTTTGTCATGCTCCAACCCTCTCTCTCAGGGACTTTGACGAAATTCTGAAACCAGATAATCTGTTACCAATGACACATAATTTGCATTCAGGGAGGGCCAGGTTTTGACTCGAAACGGCTTACGTGGTCACGCAAGTCTGCTTTTGGCCGAGATATTTTGCAACGTGCTGCAGCCAGCTGCTGGAAGGATTCGTTTACCTGCTTCTGTCTTGGACTAGGCGATGAAATCTACTATTCTCTATTATTGCCTCCCTCTCTGGTTAATCTTTCAAGTGCTCAAAGTTTGTCTTTATGGTATCCGCTTCTGCGGCCCAGCAACTCTGCAACTGCGACGGCAGATAACTGACAGCACTTTTCAACGTGCTTGTTGCGCCAGACCTGTTGCACAGGTGATCTCTGGCTATAGTACTAATTTGCACATTTGTCACCAGATCTGTCGTGGAGCAAATTCTTATTATACTTCTTTCCTCGGACATTGTGACATCAATCAGATTTCCGGTAAATGTAAGAGGCTAGCCAAACTAATCACTGAGTAATTTCTTGGGCCAATCATATCTCCGGGCAGCCCCAACATGGAGCATCCATCAATATCCCCCTTGTTCGCCCCGACAGCAATAGTCACAGCCTGGGGTCCAATATCTTAGATTCTGCAAAATCTTTGAAGAGCTTCACAAAACTGACGTACCGTCCGAGGCGCCCATCAAAAGATGAGAACTATACTCCGGGAAGGTCGAATGGCGACAGAGCTTGAGGAGTGACGCATTTGATCAGAGCGTCACCTTTATTTCATATATAAACTGCGTCCTCATATTGATTTTTAACAGAAATTCTTTGCGCCTCCTGCGTCCTGACTTTCTCTGTTATTTCGGTTTGCTCTTTAATGACATCCAACTGCCTCCCTAATCCCGCAATTCTACGCTTGTGAAGTCGGCGTTCTTACGGTTGATGTCATTAAAACATGATTTGGCATCTACAAAAATAGGGGAGCTGGTGGACTTATTAGAATCAAAGGCATTCAAAAATTCACCAAAGTTCTGTCGGATTGTTTCTTGTTCATGTTGCACTTGTGATTCCTTTTTACTCATTCACAATGTTCATTCGTTCGAAAATGATCAGATTAATTACTCTTATCAGCTATTGAGGAAAGCGCAGCCAGACCCGAATCTCAGAGGGAAACATGACTGCTTCTGAAATTCTACGAAAACTTATTGTAAAGCAAAACTCAAAACGAGTGTCATTATTGCTATACAGATAACGCACATGGTTCATACAGGTCCCAAACGGCGAGTGTGAAAAGTTGCATGGTAATAAAAAAACTATGCTCGTAGCAACGGACATTGTAAGAGTGCCGACCTATCAATGGAGTGAGAGGCTCCATGACCGTTCAAGAAAACAACAACTGTGGGCATTTCTAAAACAAAACGTTGCTTTATCACCTTCTTGGACGCTATTGGGGATAATCTAATAATCGTAAGGTTAGTGCATCCTCTGTGCATGCGCTTTACAATGACAGGAACAACAATTGACTAGCCCACGAGGAGGGGCCACTCCTCGAGAAAAAACCCGGTTTCTTATCGAGGTCACTCCTTCGTCCTTAAATAGCCCATCGGAGCCCGGCTCTTCATGACATTTTAAAGCTCGGATTACCAAGTATAACTCCGCTTCAATTAGTGGGCCTGTTGTGACCGGCCACCGGAAGCTTTCCGGATTAGCTTCGGAGTCATTGAAGTGGAGAGTCATCTAATTTACGTTTAACGTTGCTCCGCTGGACGTATAAGAAATGGCTGTATGTCGTGAATAGGCAAACCGTCAGCTTCATTGAACGTTTTTCTCACCGGATGCATTTTTATTGGTAACTTGGATGATACGAAAAGGCGTACGGGAAGTTTCCACGGCAACAGCATCTTTACTCTCCGAAGCTCGTTGAGACCACCAGATGTTGCTATCCGCAGGCAAACTGGCACTGCACCAACATTTTATTGTCAGCGGTTCTTTGTTGTACACACTATAGACCGGGATGGACAGTCGCGTTTCAAGAAAGCACAAAGACTCCGCAGAAATCCGTGGTGTTGCAGCGCGGCGGGCAGTCCACAACGAACTATGTCAGCAGAACACAAGGCATTTTTGGTAGGTAATCAGCGCCCATTGATATTTTGGGGTATAGCAAAATCCTAGCTTTTAGCCAGCGCGCCGAAAAATCATGATATGCAAGCCATACTAAACAGTGTGTCGCAATCTAATTGATGCTGCAACATACCTTTGGAGCACCTATGGAAGCATGTGGACAGCGTATTGCTTACTGACGCGTGGTCAGGTTCACTGGCAGTGCTTCATTATGACCGGCAATGTTCCAGACAGCGCTGCAATTGTGGCCGATAGCGATATTGCCGATTTGGGTCCACCACTGATTCGTAGACGGTGGACAACAAATTGCGTATCGGCGACTGGAATGTCTAAATCTCGTGTTGAAAAAGGAACAAGTGATAACCGCAGCGCAAAGACAACAAACTTACATTGATTTTCGAACGACAAAACGGGCTTCTTAGATGCACCTCATCAGAGGAAAGCTGAATTACTCTAGCATTCATGCCGAGATTACTAAGTTACATGGTTTGGCCAGTTCACGGGGAGGTATTTTATCGAGGTTCTTTTGTTAAGTACCAACTGGATTCAATGTAATTCGAGGTTTCACCAGAATCAAGCGATCTCATCCAAAGATTCACGAGGACTTATTAAACCGCAGGAACAAAATCTGATATAACAAACATAGTTTTGTTTATTTTAAGGAATGTATGTAACAAGTTGATGGTTAAAACATTACTCTTTTCGGCAGAGGCAAATTTGACATTTGCCGGTTGTCAGTAACTCTTCCATGCTAGAGGGCTTTAACCCTCGTCAAGACATAAAAAACGTGGTAAAAGACTGACGCAAAGTCAACACGTTCACTTTCATCAGGTAGAGTGAAAAGTAATGCTGATTTTGTTTTCTTTGGCTAAATCTGGCGACCCGAGGTGTTACCGATGACGTGCACAGAATACAGGAACTGTACATCCATAACCGGACTGTTGCGGTTTATACGTTATGGTACACGCAGTTCAATAACCGCTTTCATTTAACAGTCAATGGAATACCGAATGACACAGTAAGAACAAGCAAAATTAAAGTGAATAGATCACAAGTACATGGAAAGAGACAGGTATGGAGATAAATTACCATGTGATTGCTAACTGGGAATAACTGGTCATCCTTTTTTCGGTTAGTGTCTTCTGTAAAGTCTATCATAAGAAAAATTTTTGAAATTAAGCGAAGTTCAAACTGCATCGAAATGAGTCTTTGCGGTTAAATCCAAATTAGACCGTTCAGTAATTCCGGACAGCTTGATCAAATAAGTCACTAACTACTCCGCATTAATGGTAAACAGCCCCTGGCCATGCGATAATGTCTGTGGTTGCTTCGGGGCAACACCTAGCTTCCTTTAACACATACGGATAAAGTTCACCTGTAATCTCAGGTTAAGACTGCCGTACATCGCTGCTGAGGCCACAGCCGACTGCCGACCCTATAATGTTAACGTCATAGGCAAAGAAACTTCGTGATTTTGGTGCTAAGGTCAGACCATTGATAAAATTGTTCCTAATGCTTCTCAACGCGGCACCCCGCCTGTGTGGTGAAACGTGGTGTAGCATTTATCCCCTAGCCTAACATAAAATGTCTTCCTGAGCAGAAAGGTCCTCTCCACTGATACAAAACCCGTAGATAACAGATAAATTTAACTTGGTTAGAAAGGGGAAGTGGTTCGCGGAATTAAACGCCTTGCTGAGGTCAGCACATATTTATCCGACAAACCTCATCAACTCTCTCAACAATTTCGTCTGGGCAGCGCAAGAAATCGAAGAGCCAAGGCTTATTGCTCATGAAGCCACGATGAGCACAGCAGAATGCTGAGGGCTCTTCTACGCACTGACACACGTGGGTTCGGATTAGCTTCCCCATCAACGTTTTGCATAATGCTGGTGAAGCCAACTTGTCTGAAATTTTCATAGTGGATTTCAGCTCACTCGTGTGCAGAGCTACCATCACTTCGCTGCTCCGATCCTTCGGCAACTTACGGTCATCTATATCGGACAGGAGTAGTTCACACACCACCCGGCAATGGTACTCGTTGACGTTGGTGGCCAGTTGAGCATCGTCTGGCCCAGCCGACATTCTTTGTTCAACCCCTGCATTTGCTTGTGCAAATTACTCCCTGCTGTCAACAGATCCCTGACAATCTGCAGTAATGCAACTACCACTAAGGCAAAGGGTTCTCTCCGTGGACCCAGTGGACACTATCGAAGCATTGGTCAGAATAACTGATTTGCTTTGATCGTCAGCAAAGTCCTGGGCACCTACTATCAAAGAACCGATATCACCCCTAAGTGAGCTGTTTGACGGCACCTAAGTGTAATGATTCTCAGATCGTCACCTGGAGCACTACGTTAGCCCAGTCTCTTACTTACTTTTCTGATCTCTGACCAGACTTATGCTGTCTCCACTTAGCTTCGCTGACTGCGTCCAGCCTCACTAGTTTATACAATGCTTCATACCTATCAGCATGGAAGTTGCTGCCCATTACAACATCAGCGTTATAGTTCAGCGTTATATAGCAAGGCAAGCCCTGTTGACGGCTGCCATTTATCCATATTTACACGTTTCTATAAAAGGCGTGAATATACAAGAGGAAAAAGGTTAACCCTGCGCAGGTAGGAAGAAATAAGATGACGCTGCAGACAATACACGGAACGCAGTCTAACTGTACGAACGCACTCTTCCAATCATTCTGATTCGATGGAAAATAACAACACGATCGTCAATGTTCACGGTTCACTGTCATATCCTTCAGTGTCTCCAGCCACCTAGTTGAAAGGTCTTTTGGGCCCGAACCAGGAAGATGTGAGACATCTTACTTTACATAGGTGCATCACCTCATTCCTCGTTGTCACGTCATCTTCTGAACTCCACATAGCTTCCTCCACCTGGTGGGAGCAACACAAGATAGGATACCGGGTGGTAGATGAGTGTTTGCCATACGCAACACGTGACCCGACCAGCGTGGTCTACTAAGTTCCATACGCTGAAATAAGGTGTTCTCAGAATTGGCAGCCACTACTAGATTCCTGATCTCCACATTACTCACCCGGCCACTCCATCCAATCCTAGCGATAACACGTAGACATCAGCGATCGAAAACCTCCAAGCGACGAGCAAACTCGATACGCATATTCCATGTCTTGCAACCATGCAACAGGACTGACCGCACTGCGGCACAGTACACACGGCCTTTCAACTTTAATGAAATACCAGACCGATGCCACAAGTACTTCAGTCCAGGTTAAACCGGTCGAGCCCTCGATATACTCGTTTTTACTTCTATTGCCGAGCTACCGTCGTTCGACACGCAACCACCACGTTAAGTGAAATGGTCCACAATCGTTAGTTCCTCTCCATCTAGTATCAAGTTCAGCACTATTGTCTTCCAGTCCTGTAACAGCATTTTGCACTTTGAAGGTGCAAAGCGCATGCCAAACCGAGCGACCGACCTCGAGAGCCAATCTAGTGCGCGTTGTGCATGGTCTGCGGATTGGAACAGCCGCACAACGTCGTCTGCGTAATCTAGGTGGCATAGCTTCCCTCCATTTTTCCAGTTCGATCCCTACATTCTGAAGACCTCTTAAAGCATCTCCCATCACCTCGTCGTTCATGACAAAATTGAACAAGAATGGAAAGAGGGGACACACCTGTTGAACGCCACTAGTTGTTTCGAATGTACTTGATAGTTCACTGTACCTATTCAGGAGACCATTTTTATGTGAATACAACGCTCAGGACAGGTTCACGAACTTCTTTGGCATACCGCTCCGCGGTCTTTATCAAGGCTTATCTTCAACGGACGCTGCAGCTTTCGACGCATCTTATCCGCCTCTTTGCAGTTTGGCATTTTTATTGTTTTTGCTCCATTAGACCCATTGACCCTTGTGAGATCTAGTGTTTTTAATGAACGCTAGATCTAGGACCACTGCTTCCAAATGCATAGCCTACTTATTTTGAGTCCATCTCTCGTCTGCATAGCTGCTCGGCGGAGTTCTTGGTTCCTCGGTTCTGTGAGCCACGGCTGACGAATGCAAAACAAAAATGGTTGGAATTGCGGAGACGGGGCCGATCAAAATTTACGGCATATCACAAAGACGAGGAAAGCACATCATATCCAGAGCTCGATCGGAGAAAAGAAAACTGTCGAATATTGAGTGGTTCTATTCGTTAGGGAGGGATGTGTCCATAAGAATTCTGAAATAAAACAATGAACGGTGAACGCACAAATTTGTGATGACCCCGTAAGGGGTAGGGAACGCAGAACTGACGCTGCATGTTTGCATATGTCCCCTTTTTTCCTAAGGGTCTCATGATCTATGACTAACTTTGAAAATAGGAAACACTGCCAACAGCGCAAAGTCTACTATGATTGTATAGCGCATCGCTCTCCGTTGGATAGAATGAAACAACTAGGGCCGAAGTTTGGGACGGGCCGATAAAACATCGCAGAGGCCGCGTCGAGAGACCCTGGTCCAGGACGCCAAAAGGAACATCAAATACAGAACCGCGCATAGCATATCGCCTCTGAGCCTGGTCACCATATATGGAAACCATGTAAATTTACAAAGTCATCTGCTGCCATCAGGAACGTTTGACTCTGTGATAATTAAGCTCATTCTTAGGCTCATTCACATGAGTACATCATTCACTAATTATAGAAACTTTGGGAAACCGGTTATCAGGACGCCCATTTTCAGGGCTTTCCAAACAGACCGGACCACCAAGGATGGCGCAAACTTAGAGAGACAGTGATTGAAAATTAAATATTTGGGCAAGCTGGGGGATGCCTGAGTGGCCCCAAAGATGTGTAGCAGACGTAGCACATGGGCTGGTGGACGTGGGCAGTTCGCTCAGCAACAAAAAAGCGAAGACATAAGTCAGCAGTTTTACCAAGAACTATTAGACAATATGGCGTGGAAACTATATGCCAGTTTTGCAAATGCGCCGAAGTATTCGATGGGAAGCTAAAAGTAGTTCTGTGTATGCACTTCGGTAATAATAATTTTTACATTTTTTGAGTATCAAGGGGCTTGCTGTAGGACAACATCAGGTTTTGACATGCAAGGAAAGAGCAAAAAGGATGGGCGTAAGGAGATTTATTTAGCAGATTGGAACACAAAAGCTACAGCATGGGTAATGAGAAGGCAAACTGATGAAGAAAAGTCATGGAAGAAAGCAATTTTCGAGAACAACGCCGTCGTTTACAAATGCAGCAGAAAAAGTTTGTCTAGATGCATCAATATTGGTCGGTTGCACATCGAAGAATTACGGATTTTGATGGATAGCTTGGGTATTGATGACTTATCCAATCCCAAGAAATGCCCATGGTTTTGGGCATTCAAATCGCTTGACGCCATTTGTCCACCCGCGATAACCCGCTGTGTTGCAAACTGTTCACCACGTGGTAACTGGTTACGTTCGCTGTTAAATGCCCACTGGTTACGAGCCGGCAACGTTGTAAAAATGTGATTAACAAGAAGGAGCGATGCAAGGTGAATACCATGGATGTCAATAAGTTCAAAAAGATAAAATAACAGTTGATTTGGCATGCCCAACCCGTAAAATTTGTTGACTATCACAGTGAAAATGACCTTCTTGTAATCTAATTTTCTGGTGTTATATATATTTGTTTGCTGTACAATCGAATAATAAATATATATACATGTGTACTACATAATCTTGTTGCATCCCTGTGTATACATGTTTTCCTCATAGCCAAAATACATGTCTGCCTCTTGATTGTATTATATATAAATATATGTTCCTGTTTGCTCCCTAGTAAAATTATATATGTGAAATTGTTTTGTGCATAATTGTATTACATATATCTATNGCCACAAGTACTTCAGTCCAGGTTAAACCGGTCGAGCCCTCGATATACTCGTTTTTACTTCTATTGCCGAGCTACCGTCGTTCGACACGCAACCACCACGTTAAGTGAAATGGTCCACAATCGTTAGTTCCTCTCCATCCAATATCAAGGTAAAATCTTAGCGCAATGGTTGTGTTGCTTCTTTTTAGTACTGAACGTGAAACCTGAATCGTTTAACCTATTGCATTTCCACTGCGCATGGTGTTTGGAAGACATGCTCGGTAGTGACTCACCGTTCGCCTTCCAAAGGCCTAAGTCAGGTCATTTCGGGGATAATTCCAAGTATAAGGTGCGAAAACGAAAGATAGTGATTCACGCAACGGAAGTCATGCATGCGTGATGCAACAGAATGGGTTCAATGAATGCACTACTAATAATAAGTAAAAATGCCTCAGAGATCAGACCTACCTTTTTGAATGGCATGATACTGTATAAGCTGGATAAATTCTTGCAGTTGTCAATTTCACTTCCGATGAATGTTCTACCAGAGAGGGTTTTAGATTTGAAAATGCAATTATCTATGACACTGAGGAGCACAAAATAACGTTACATTATATACACAGATTACCTCGGAGCACTTTCATCTGAGAAACCAGCTTTCAGTGACCCCCCACCCAAGTCCAGGATCAAAGTTGGCATCCTTTGGAGACAGATTAAACGTATACAGTGAAAATGGTCCCCAAAAGATGTGATGAATCTACAAAGCAAAATCATATGATCTGAAAGGCAGCAGACATAAAGGAGCATCAACGCACAAGATAACCAGAGTACCGTGCAGCACCGAAAAATAGTGAAAGAACCACAGGGAATCAGAAACATTTCGAATGCAACCCTTGATTGGGACATTTAGCCATATTACCTAAGGTCTCCAGCTATCTTGTTAGGTGATCTCATGGACCCTAAGTTGGTAATCTAAATCGAGCTACTAGAGACAGTCCACCATTTAGGGCTTCTATTTCTTTTCGCCACTTTATGAATCAACCAAATTGACCCATGTTGCAATCATTGCATGCCTTAGAGAACAGCATATAACGAGAGAGGCGATCTACAGGCATGTCTCAAATACTTTAGTCTATTCAAGATCAGCGCCTACTATAACGGCTAAGCTGTGATACTAGCTTTTGCCTAGTCTCAGAATTGCAAACGAAATCCTCCCGCAATATACTGGCAATGCAAAAGACAATCTAAACACATCCCTTCTCAACAACCATGATTCTGATGCGTTTAAGAGGACCGACCTTATTGCTGCAGTGCAAACTCGACCTTTGAACGATAAACAGATGTTCCAGCGATAGCACAAACGTCTCTAGTTGGTAAACGTCACTCAAACCTTCGCACGCGCGGAAGAAGTTCGTTCGAAGTAAGACAATCTCGGGTGATTTAACCTTTCAAATAATCCACGTCGTCCAATTACTCCCCTCTGTCGACTGAGTCGACCAGTAATCCTGATCAGCCAATAAAGAATTCGGTTAATGGTAATAGCCACATTTTTACATTCCTCTCCAGTTATGTGCCCACCGTTACTGGTGGTCACTTTGCAGCCTCCTGATGAACTGACTTTTCGGAGATTTATGCGTTTCACTGTATGTGACGTCTGGAGAGGAAGGTCTGCGACCATTCAACAAAACAGATGAACTTAATGACATCCATCGCTTGCGTGATCTGCATGGCATCCGCAGCTGCGCATAGGACCTGGTCAATCTGCTCCCAGTATTCGTTCGGATCCTGGGCATACGACTGGGTCAATAACTGCTTACTAAGCTAAGAATGGGACTCAAATCAATGATTATCGTCTGGAAGCGGTTATGCAGGAGGGATATTTTCCTTGTCGGTGCGATTACAGACTAGGCACAAGCAGAAGTAAAGACGAATCAAGATGTGATCTGATTATACAGGTGTGGACCAAAACGATCGAGGCCGGTGACCAAAGGCTACACTGTCAATTTGAGTCTAGCGTTCTGAGAACGAAGATGGGCGCTAGATGAACCCAATCTTTCTTTTAGGGCAAAGTTTGCTTTCGCCGCCGTCGGAAAAAAACAGAAGACGATCATTACTATCGGTTTGTTTAGTTAGGACAGGAAATGGGGCTCCGAAACGCTCGTTTCTGCAAACAGTCAAACTGGACTTTGAAAGCACCAGAAACGACATCGATGCCCGTGAAATGCAAATTCCAGATTAGTCGAGCCAAGTTCCGGTAGAACGTTCTTACCCTTAGAGAAGCATCATGCGGCCGGAGCAAACTCCGACAAGACAAACAAACATCGGCGTTTGAGTCGACTGCCACTGATGCGCTTAGAACGATCATCCGAAATACAAACATGAATTTTAACCGTAATCTGGACGAATAGTGCATACTCGGCTTTCATGTTCAAGGCGATTCTGATGCAACATGACCATGAGTACTTGAAATCGGATCGCTTGGCGTGCAGAAAGTGAAGTGGTACCACGATTGCACATGGATTTAGAACTATTACAGAAGTGAGATGCCCATGCCATTTTCAAAGTTTCAGGAATTCTAGTAAGAGCAGCCCGCTGCTCTACTGGGTAGTGTGTGAAAAGTAAGGGCAGCCGGAGAAAGATGCACAGCATTTATTTTCTGGCTAGCGGTGGTCAAGTAGTCTCAGAACAAGCTGAAAAGACCGGCTAACGGCGAATCAAGCTCCGTGACCAGCCCATTCAGAATCAATAGGTGAATGCCATTCGGTCCTGGCGACTGATTTTCCAATCTCTTGAGTTGCTGTAAAACCTCCCCTGGATCAAAAGATGGAACCACGAGTTCTTATTTATCATGGAAGGGTACTGGCAATCAGAATGAATCGATTGCATAAACCGTGGCACAGTGACGCTCGAACAACTATGCCTTCCGCAAGTCGGTCTCCGCCAGTGCTGCATTTTACGCAAATACCGGGGTAACGGGCTTGGCGGAGATGTGACATTCGGAGCTCCTTTAAAGAAATGCACACCACACCAAACGAGCTTGTGTTTGGTTGTAAGCTTCGCCTCCCCGTAGAGTTGGTAACTCCGTCGAGGCCCACACTCCTCAATTATGATGACTACGCAAAACGCCCCGCATAGCACATGCAAACGCTTCATTCTAGTCTATCATGGGACGAACGATCTTCAGGGTATATTCCAGCAGCATTCAATACTTCAACCCACGTTTTCGTCCGCGCTGATGGCGTTCGACGGCCATTGCAACCATCGTATACCGGGCCGTCTCGCGTGATGAAACGCTATCCTAAAAAATCCTTTTGGACGTTGCCGGCGACACGATACGGTGCCTATCGATCGCATCAAACTTGCCACTGTGGAATATGGACTGATCGGCGGAGTTCTCTCAGCTCACCAGTCTCACCATCCCACTCGAGTCCAGTCGCTACCAGCGTTGCTCGTGGGGAATTCTGGTGCGAACAGAATCTGCGGCACCAATCGCACCGAAGTACCGGATATGGGAAGCAGCCGTTTTGGTCATAAGGTAAAACAATCAGTTCTCCCGATCTTGTTACTATTTTCAAATCAGACTGTTGAAAGTTTTTCCGTTTAAAAATGCATAACTGTGCTTGATAGGATGATACATGTTTGTTGTGATAATTTATGCGTTGACGGACATGTAGCCTCCACGTTGCACCGAACGCCATTTGGGTGTCCGCCACCAAGTCAAACATCTATCAGTCCTCATAAGCGCCACTTCTACAAGTTTTTTGCTTTACCCTCTCTCAGAAGCACCCTTAGGAACGAGGCGGCTCCATTGACTCTAGTACGACAACTATCGTCCCCACTGTCGACACCATTCATGCACCAGAGGTGAAGGGAATCCGGGATCAGACAACCATGGTCAATCCTGTCTGCCGAATATTCCTGAGGAGTGGCGGGGAGACGTGGTCAGATCCACTGGCGCACGTGGGGAGGGGCAACTCAGCTGCGGTTAGGTTAGTAGGTCACATGCGTTCACCTCCTAAAAGTTGTTTTTCAGGTTGGTTATCCGGCGCACGGTCAGCTCCCAACAACTACCACCCACGAGACTACCAATCGAGCGGCAAATTTTCCAATGGCGAGCGATGCCAAGGAACCAGGACATCCACAAATTTCCGGCTTGCTCTGTGACGTCTCAAGTAAGCGTAAAACCATTTAAGTGTAGTGACCTCATTCTGAACCACCTTATCCCGTATGCCCACCTCTTCACCAACTTCATTGGCATACACTAATTTTTGAGGATTCTGTACCCGCGTACCTCCGCATTGAAGTGAGTTAAGGTTTCTATTATGAGGAGTGCAATGTAGCTCAGGGTCGAAGCATGCTTTCGGTGGTAGGAGATCGGTACCAATACCATTACCATGTCGTCTACTCTATTTCTTCTTTAACCACGAAGCCTCAGCATCAATGGGTGCCCCAGATGACCACTCTACTAATGCGGCCGCCTCTCAATCCATCAGTCAGTGTCATACATCCGGTCTTATTTGTGTTCTGCTGAGGTGTGGGACGCCGCGTTGCCACTGGACGACGAAAACCCAATGACCACTTGAACCAATAGGCAGAGTTGCCAAGCTTGCTGGACATCGGGTTGACTCGGTGATAGACCAGATCTAGAATTGATTCCTTGGTACCTTGTCAGCTCGCACACATGTTGGTACAGTCCTGAAGAGTGGTTAAAAGGTCTCTGAGGGATAAATCTGCTGGATGATGACCACTATAATCCCATTAACAACGAGGTTCCTGGAATGTCTGTGTGCAATCTGCACCCGGGGCATCTGTAAACGACTCCAACCGTTACGAATCCATTGGAAGTGAGACGCAAACGACACCAAAGGACCTTATAAAATCCCTCAAGGTCAGTGAAATGGTAAACTTTATGGGCAAGGATGTCCGACTGGACTCCACTCCCTATTCGTACCTACTACAGTCGGCCTTGAATGTATAGTACCCCGGCAATATCACCTCTGAGTCAGTGGGGTCATTTGTTGGCCACGCTCCCGAAAGCTCAAGCAGTGCCAGAGGTGCTTCCGCCACCAATGATCCCGTTTCGTCCGGTTAGCTTTTTTAGGCCTTCGGAGCTCTTTTAAAGAAATGCGCACCACACCAAACGAGCTTGTGTTTGGTTGTAAGCTTCGCCTCCCGGTATCATCATTGTCATCATCGTTCAGCGTTACACAGCAAGTCAAGCCTCACTGACCGCTGCCTTTCCC
>LUCM01004757.1:165728-192911 GCA_008360955.1 Fasciolopsis buskii | reverse complement strand
AAATATAACTGGAGAACAGTAAAGAAGGAGTGGGAAAACATATTGGGATACAAATCGGGAGATGGTGTTGTTTCACCGTGTAGTGTCGAAGCTTGCTGATTTGAAATGACAATCGTCAGAGACTCTTCATACAGGTAGAAATGCAAGAAGTCCACTTCAGATTTTTATCAATAGTAACCCCCTAGATATTTCACAGCATCAACTGTGGTAAGTATTTTTGAGTTGATGAAAGACGTTTTGGATGGGTAGGCTGACCGAGTGATAGAGAGAGAACAGACATTGGAAATACTTACATTTGTTGAGATATAAACTAGATTGTGCAGATCAATAGCAAACAGAAGATCGGGTGTTTGAGAATCTTTGGAAATCGTCGTTGTTCAAAACATCGCGCATATTAGTGGGATTTTGCAATTAACTTCCGGTATTCGTTGTCTGTTCAACGACTAGGATTACATTGTGCCTATTCCGACAAAAAAGGCTGTGTGAAACATGTTCGTTCAAAACAGGTGGAACTGCCACTATTCGTGTCGAGGAATCCATGATGTTGAGTCCACCAAGTTAAATTTCTATAAGCATCTTATAAACAATGTTGCAATGTTAGGCGTCGATATCAGCTACTTGATCCTGTATTTTAGATCTATCTTCTACAATAGTTATTTTCATGTAACTTCCTACTACTTCCTCCCAATCTGTTGGGGATGAGTCAGATAACAGTCGGAGGACAGAACAGCGTAGTCCGACTACATTATGTCAGGCTCTCAGATCGAATATGGCAAGACTCGGGCATTGTGCACACGGAAGCACTCGGCTCTATGGTCCTGTTATTGGATTAAATATGCTGGTATGTGAATTTAGTTGTTCAGGTGCTTTTGCACCAATGTTTCTTCTTCTCGTGTTTCTTCTAATTCGGTCCTTTGAGAAATTGCGATTTTGCATTTGAATACCATAACCAGTTTCCGGTTGTAAAGCGTCAAGGATACTATGCTGTAGCACTGCTTATCAGCTGTCGTACGACACCAAGACGTGATTGAACAAATGACGGTCAGCATTGTGGAAGCTAAGTGTCACCCAATCAGCAGTCAACAGTGATGAGGGCACAGCAGATCTGCTTTGTCCTTCATGTGAATTTGTCACGTTTTATCTAGGTCGAACGAACCACTGATAACCACTAAGACTCCGTAGAGATGTCCCACCCTTGTTAGTATGAAATAATAGTGATCCCCAACAGGGAGGAAACAGCTCAATGATAATTCCGTGACTTTCAGTGTCTATTTGAATGTTGGCTATACATGACGGACCACCTAAATGGCAAAGCCAGATCAGCCCACCAGTGTAAGTTGTCGGTCGTTGTAGCCTGGGGAGTCTGTGAGCACCCTGACAAGCCAGACCATGAAGTTGGTCATCCAGGACAGATACTTATGAAAACTGATGAAGACGGTGTCAACTACGAAGACTTTACTTATGAATCCTGTCGGCATATTTACACTGTGCCCTCACTTATAGACGAAATTTTGTTGTGAGGCCGCTTTGTGCTCACAATAGATTACCAAAGGCGAACATTTTGGATGTAAAGATTTGCGCGGGTCATTTAGAATGAAGGATTATTTGGGATCTACAAATATTTTACAATTTAGAAACACTGTATCTTGTAGGCTAACGACGGCGAAGACATCGACCGTGTAAGTCAACTCATGTGTCTCGGTGGGAACTACTGTTGTCCAGTTTACGCGCTGTTGACGACAAACGAGCCACTGATTCAGCCAAAATCGGTTAGTGGTTGGTTGCCGAGTCCGATGCAGTTCTCATCATCAAGTGACAGTGTGAAAACCGTCGACCTAGCTAAAGCCAATCCCCAGCCTAATATTGGAAACCGAAAACTGTGCGATGCTTTACAAGTTCATTGTATTGTTAGGTGGGACGATAGTTGAGATGACACTCGAACGTCGGACCGGGCTTACTGATCTACGGGATGTTTCCTGTTGGCCGTAGTACATTTGGGCAGCGACGACAGTTCATCCGTGGTCCGCATGTGCTTTTAGTTCACGAAACTGGGTCAAACAGACTAGCCTGATTTGAAATTGCCCATCGAACCGTATGAGGACGGAAATGGGCGTATTGGCACCGCAACTGACTTTCGAATGAGCTATATGGTAGAGTGAAAATGCATGAAAGAAGCAAAAGCAACATAATCCAAGGTTCGCTAAACGTATCAACCAGACACAAAACTCATCCAATCCAATCACCCTGACGAGCGATAGTTAGGTCGGCCTAGACTGGTTACCGTCCATCATCCCTACGGATGAACATTTTTTTGAGATTACAGTATTTTACTAGTATTTGGAATTGCAATCAGTATATGGAATTCGATCAGTCACAGTAACAAACGGATGCGAGTCACCAATAGGCTTTGAATTGGCTCCGACCCAAGTTACCCAAACGGACGCAACGAGAGGACCACAACAGATGGGAGACCCGCTCGAATCGTATTTACATCTTTTATGTTTAATACAAGATATCGAAATTGGTGGAGTACATTCCATCCAGTGGACTTGGGAGAATATGTAAACGTATTCATGAGGTTCTGATCGTTGAACTTGGCGTTCAGACTGCAAACGGTTCGTTACCAGTAGAGGTCACATTGATGTCACTAAGCTCAGCGATCAGAACCTCGTGAGAACCAACAAAATGAGCTACGACCAACACAAATTTTCAAATCCATTGATATTTGGACTTCACAACAGCCTGTCGCTACGGTTCTTATTGGCCGGTTGTCTAGTGGCGCTAGCGCGAAGCTGTACCAGATTGCACCACGTGACTTGGAAGTGGACTTATCACAATTGGATCTAGTGGTCGTTTTTACCAACGGGAAATTTTCTGCTGAGCAGAACTGGTATCCTGGACTACGGGTCTCCATATGTTGTTAATTTCTCACATCAATCTGCTCGTCCGAGGAAATGCTGTTGCAAGAGGTGATAAACAGCTCTCCCCGACCGAGATGACCGGCTTGCAGTACATGTCTGGTTCATAAAGTTTTTCCCAAAGCGCGTGCTATATACATTCTAAGAATCCCGGCTGGATGCTCCCACGAATGACTGTGTTGTGCCCGATGATGATTTTGAATGAACACAGAAGAACACACAAAATTACCAGTGGGGAACGGGGTTATCGTATATGTTACTTTCTCTCCGTAGCATAGCTTAAGTGATCTTATCTTGCTCATGTTATGACACTGGCCGCTGAGCATCTCTAGTCATCCTATATGCTATTTCTTTAGTAGCATCATGGCCCAGACTAATTATTTCGTTTTTTCTACTGTTCGCTCCGAAATTCATGTTTTTGGCTCATTAACTGCCCTTCCTTGTTCTTTTTCTCAGTGATGATCCTCAACCGGCGGTAGACTTTAAACGTGACTAATTAAAACCGATTAACTGCGTTTGTTCTGGTGAATTCATGAGTCTCTTGCAATTGAGGAATTGAAAACCTTAATATAGTCCTCACTAACTAGACCAATAGTTTTTAGGTCAAACACCGAGCTTTTATCTTTACCAGCGATCATTGTGTCATCGCTGTGAGACCAAAATTTTATTACCGTTTTGTTTATACTAATTTTGTTTAATCTAAGCAGATCAAGTCTCATTTACACAACCCGTCCTCTGCGAAAATTTCGCTCTTTATAAGTTCTCTGAACGTAGTTTCACTATAGTTTTTATTTTTTTCCGCATTTAGCCACTCCCTGCGGCATTTTACCATGACTAGCAGGAAAATTTGCTTCCACTCTAAGATTGTTGCGTGCATAACTGAAAGGAACCCCCCCCCTATCTGAAGCAATTCCGGCGAGGGAATGATTGTATGTACAAGATCGGTAGCACTTAAACTGTGAAACACCTGCCTCGTGTGACCAAAATCGAAATCAGGCGTATCGACACTGACTTTGATGATCAACTTGTAAGCAGTTTAATGCAAAACGTTTTTCGAAAGGGGCGACTGGGATACTTTTCAATCAGAAGCAAATCTTGCATTCTCGGTCATTCCATATTGATGTCCTGAACACACACAGAGAGGGGGCGAGGCAATCCTCTAATCGGGCACATTTACTCAGTCCAGTTAGATTTTTACAACCATTACTCTTGCATCAGTGTACCGTGGTTTAGGCTGACACCTCACACAATCGTCTTATCATAAGAGAGGTGGGCGACAGTTAAGTAGAGAGGCTAGACAAAAGGAGAAAGTTTCCTGCGGCAAGAAAGCCATTGACGGTGCTATTGAGTCACGTCATCTATTGTCTGCAACCACTGTTTTGGGGATCTTGTTAACCCCAACCCAGCAGTTACATTGGGCCTTCACGGGCCAGTCCAGTGATTAAGGTTTTCAGACCATTTTGCGATATCATTACCGGATCACCTCGACCCGTTTTCCAACCATTACCTGCCTCAGAGAACGACGCACAGTAAGGCAGTCGGTCTGTGAGTGCACGCAAAGCATTTCCAAACCACATAAAAAATAAAATCTAGCGTCCAGCCTATTACGTATAATCCTTGAGTTGCTGAATAAGTTCTCGCACGATGTTCTACCGGAGACAGCGATGCCCAAACACGGAGTCTCTGGTCGAAGTACTTCCCCTTTTGAACCATTTATCTGTTAGATTGTATTGACTTTTGCGCTCCCTTAAGGTCCTAACCACTGATAATCGGAACGATTTTAATTCTCCGCGTCTCAAACGGGGTGCAGCGTCATTATTTCACATGCTTGAACACAATAATTGTTTCATTGGGGTTGAATTCTATTCACGACTGGTGGCACCCTACAAGGATCATGTGCATTCCCAATAACTCAAACCAGACACGATTATTAGAATGCTACAGGTTAACGACTCCCAAGTCTACTTGTTTGAAATTGGTGAAGACTTACAGCGACTTCAGGCACCCCGATGACAAGCGAAATCGGTGCAAACTAGATGCAGTTTTTTCCTTAGCCCATTTTGTTCGCAATTCTTCCAAAGACGCGGTGTTATATATGTACTGTTTTCCTAGATTTTCCATTAGTTAGGACTCCCCGTTCTTTTCTATTTTACCTGGTAAACTGAAGGCGTTTGGTTGTCCCTCTTATCTTGTTGTTCACTTCGAAGACTAATTCTACTAATGATACTACTCTACCAAACTGGGAGAAGGACAATCAACAGCGTCAATTAGTAACTTACAAGTTACTGTATTGGGGCATCTTCTTCTTGCAGCCGGCATTACTTACTTGCTTGCTAATTTTCTCTCTCTCCCTCCGTCATCTCAGGTTTGCTGATGGTGTTCCTATTTCCAATCCGTCAGAAGTCATAATGCACAACGCTGACATCATCATATACTCCTTAATCAATTTAAATCTTAATTCTGAACCTTCCTCCGCCTCCGTCTCATAAAGTAAACATCAGAGGGAGAGCAACGGACAGAGACAGTCATGTGAAGTAATTAGGTGTTGAGAAAACACAAGTTGGCAAACATGCTCGTTTTCAGTAATTCGCACTCATGCCATTACATCACTATATCTAATGAAATAATTCACCATGTGATTGCTAACAAGGATGAAATAGCTGTACAGTGCTTCCATGGTTTCTTAATGGTCAGTTGAGCGATGATATCACATGGTGAATTATTTCATGAAAACATTCAATGTTCTGCTGCTAACATGTATATCACTATATATATGGAAATATTATCCTTAGGAGGGATTGCATCAGTCAAACAAAAATATGGGTGGGGAAGGGATTCGTAGTGTTGCATGCATAGTCTGAACACACAAGAATGTGTTGTGTTAATTGTTTTGTTGTCTAGGGTTTGTATTGGGACGGGGGGTGGGCCAAGGGAGTTGAAGAACAAGCACAAATTGTTTCGAGAACAAAGTGGAGGGTTGTGAAGACGGATTGCGACAGCTTCCGAAGTGCTCAAGAGGCGACACTTTGCCAACCTGGATTGTTGACCACTGACCTTATACAGGGTCCGGAAAGCTTGCGTCACATTCATCGTGTGCTAGATGTGAATCGACTGCGCTATTTAGTGACTTAATTGTTCCAGTGCCCAACCATACATGGTGGTGCTCACGGATGCGTTTAGACAAGCGCTCGGTCGTACAGCCGATGTACATTGTCCCACAGGAAAATCTGAAGGAATCGATACAAAACGAGGCTGCAGAATCAGGAACTTTGGCTTTCAACCGAACAAGATTCGAAGCTTGTAAAATGTCTTATTGATAGCGCTAGTCAGTCTTCGTCGTGCTATCTCGGCTAGCGTGTCACCTTTAAATGGCAGAGCTATGTATACTGGCTTTCGCTCCACCGTCGCCCTCCTAGGAACTTCCTGTTCTGTCTCCAACATCTTGTCGATTAATCTAATTGGGAAACCATTTTCAGTGAATACTCTTCTTACTGTCCGCAGTTGAGCCTCAAGAGTATCTTTTGGGCATATTCTTTTTGTTCTGGCTATGAGACATCTAATCAGGGTTCCTCTTCACATCAAGAGGTATAAAGCCATGGAAGTTGATGTATTGCCCATTCCATGTGGCTTTCCTGTGTACTGATGACCGAATTGAGCCATCTTCTCGACGACTTAGTCGTACATCTAAGAAAGCTATTTCACTGTTCAGCTCCATCTCTGTTGTGAATTTCACATTTGCTGGAGCCGAGTTGAACATATTCCACAGTTGTTTAGTTTTCGTGGAGGGGTTGAGTACACAGAAGATGTCATCCACGTAACGCTTGTATAAGTAGTGCGCTTGTATTGACGAATCGAGTGGCCCACCTTCCAGTTTTGCCATGAAAATGTCAACCAGTAATGGACCGAATGATGACCCCATTGCTACGCCGTCCTTTTGACGCTAAATTTGATTGTTGAATTTAAATAGGATGTTGTGGGTGCAAAAGAACAATAGTTGTTTCAAGTCTGCTATCGGAAGACTTGTCTCTAAGCCACTGTTCTCTATGTGGTCACATAGGTATTCGGCTGTCTCCGTAATCGGAACGTTGGTAAAAAAAGGGGCAGTGACGTCTAAAGAAAGCATCCTTCGTCCCTTCATATTTAATTCTTTCACGGAATCGATAAGCTCAAATGTCTTTGAGACTATGTTTTGCTACCTTCTGTCTAACGGGTTCCAGTAACCTAGCTAACCA
Source organism: Fasciolopsis buskii (assembly GCA_008360955.1). Lineage (NCBI taxonomy): Eukaryota > Metazoa > Platyhelminthes > Trematoda > Plagiorchiida > Fasciolidae > Fasciolopsis > Fasciolopsis buskii. Next base: position 185,761 of record LUCM01004757.1, on the reverse strand, counting down.
TTTTGCCACAGCATGGTACGGCGAATTGCACATGTCGAGAATAGGCCTCAGAGGTATTCCATTTTATGTACAATCTCGGAATAGTAGTTCCCGTAGGCCGAATTTGTTCGAATGTCGTCGAATCTATGATATCCCTTTCTTTTAGTCGTCTCAAGATACTAGACAACGATTTTTCTATCTGATGCGTCTTATCATTCTCCTTTGCCATTTTTGCAAATTTAGATTTGTCATTCAGAATGGCTTCCATTTTCGTTACATAGTCAGGCCTGTTCAGGAGAACTATGCCTGCACCCTTATCTGGTCTTGATAACATGATGTTGGCATTTCCTGCAGTTCTCTTAACCGTCTCTTATGTTCTGGCTTTAATAACCCACTCGTTGTATGTCTAGCGCCATGATATTGATAGCAAGTATTCCCCAAAGTTGGTTTAAACGCTTGCATTTCCATTTGTGATGACGAGGACAAAATCGACAAGTGAGCGAAAAGATACTCAAATCCAAGTGACCAGTCCATTTGTGCATTCTAGCTGTTTGGGCAACAAAATTTGGGCTCCAGGAATAAAACTTCTAATAATGTCTTGTCTAACTTGAAGTGTGACAAATTGTGAACTAATCGATCAGGGTTCTGCGGAAACACACTTGATGGTTTTGGCTAATCCAGTCCCTCCTAAGGAAATTTTTCCCAAATATATAATGATGCAGTGACAGGAGTACGAATAACTGAAAACGAGCTTGTTCCCCAACTCGTGTTTTCTCAATGTGCTCAGTCTGAATTTTCAATAATTAGATGGTACTTTCCCAAATAATCCGGGCTGTGGCCAAAATGATAGATCTTGTCTTCTTCACACAAAAATTCCGTCAGTTTTGTCCTGATAAGACAATGTCACTTAGTTTTCCCTAGTAATTTATTCTTCTCATTCTTCTTTACTGTTATGCTATTGTTTTCTCAGATATGACAAAGGCCAATTTTAGTATTATAAAATGGGGCCCCAACGTGATCATCAAAGTTTCACATATTTCCTTCTTCTGTTCATCTTAGCAACATTTTTAACAGAAATATTATTTTTTGTAGTTTCCAGATAAAATTCTATCCGAAAACAACCACTAATTAATTACAAATCGACTTGTTTCGAAGTTAGTTCCACTCCTAAGCCCATTCTACATTCGTAGTTGTCCCATTTCGCATATCAACACTTTGTAACTGACAAATATGCACGGAGTTGGGACGAGTTTTTGGAATTTCTGTTTTTGTTTCGTTTTCACATCGTTGAATCGGTGATGTTCCCGTGCAGTTTTTTCTCGTTTGTAGAAAACTCGTGTACGGTTAGTTAAAATACAAGCAACGCATATCTGAATACGAATGGAACGGTCGTCAGTACGACAAACGAACTGAGCTTTACCATTCACACTATGGATGATATATTTGTAACATCAAGCACGTTCTAACCAAGGTTCGCATTGTTCTGCAGTGGCATCGGGCTGGAGGAAACTCAGATCACTTATACACTGTTTTATCTGAACGTTCATGACACACTAAAGAGGACAACCAAACGTACAGAACCTAAGAAACGCCTAAAAAATGAAAGAGAAATGGTGTCCATCAAATTTTCGCCTCTTTATTTAAGTACCAGTTGTTCACCGGTGCGTTTTCGTTCCAACTAGTGTTCGGCCAAAAAGTGTGATTTGATAAAATCGACGTGTACGTCCATGTGCATAGACGTTCGGCAAGACCGAATCTCATTGGAGTTGCCAGATTTCGCTTAGGTTTATTCGAACGCTTGAGCACGTCATCAATTTCGGGAAAATTCAAGCATGAACTGTTCAGCCAAACTGGATACATAATGTGACCGTCCGTTAAGTCTATCTCAGACAAGCTGAGTCATGTGAATTATTGGATTGTTTAACAAGTGGTCAAAACCATTCGGTCCACACACTCCTGTCCAAATTCGGTTTGATGAGTGATTTCATCTTTAAGTTGGCATCCATCTTGCTCATTTGACCGAATGTGTCGATGTGAGGCGCAACTGGAGCACATGCAATTTGTTGCCACGTGACAATGTGGTGTTGATCGCTGTGAGTACTTTGTACAAAGCGCCGGTGACCAATGGATGCTAATTTTCGTACACTCGGCCAACTGATTCCATACTACGCGCAGGTAATGAACTCTTTCTAGGAAGGTAAATATTCGCTCTGGTCTTTTCCAATGCTGGGATGAACACACCCAGGGCATCTTCATGCGGGTTCACCTAGCTAACGCGATACCGATTCGTGCGACATACAATAATTCTGCTCTATCCAAGCGGTGGGTGAGATATTTCGTTAGGAAAATTGATTCCCTGAGATGGAACCCTAATAAGGTGCAAGGCAATGTTCAACCGAGATACCGGAAGAGCGATGAAGTTTTATGTCTGAGGAATGTTGCAATTGGGTCAAGCATAGATTGCAGGTACGGTGTTGCGAAATTTTTGAGGTTAAAAATTGCACTGAAAACAAAAATTCGGAAAACGGTAACAATCACAGCTTGAGAGTCCGTTCAAAAATGTGCACATTAGAAGAAAACAGTTCAGGTACCTGAGATGAAGCAAGGCACCAGTGCTATGGACAATCTTGTGCACCTAAATCCACAATGGGAAGTACAAGGCATAGGAACTCAAAAAACACTGATTTACTTACACGTTCACAAACCCTTGAACAACTCTCACCTACAAGCTATTTGGATGTGAACTACATAGCAAAACACAACCGTTAATGGCAATTTAATTTATCCCACCCGGACCTATAAGTCAGTGCCAAATTGGTAGAGATACAAACTACCCGCAACCCAATCAATTTAAATGATCAGAAGCGGGTACTCTTGAAAAGGCCCATCAGAATACAACTGGACCGACTGACTACCAAAGACGGGACGGTGGTGAGCCCACGCGAGGCCACATGCAGAACTTTTCTACACGCAGAAATTTCTCCGTCATTTTTCTTACACATGTTCATACCGGGACGGTGGATAACAAACAGACAGTTAGTGCACAACAGATAGCACGAAATGGAACATGTTAAGCGCTCGACCCACGCGCACCGCTTACCCGTGCCTTTGAAGAAAGTTTTCAGGTCAGCACAACACAATAGGGTCGGCGTGCGGAAGCATGGACTTAGCGAGCGCGTACGTATGTGCATACCTATGCATCGACTGTGCTATAGCTAGTGTGATCACAAATTTGTCCAACGGCAATAAACATGCACAATTTCATTTGCACTTCTGGGAGGATTTTCGTCTTCATCTGATGAATGAGCGGATCCATACGTAGATGCATCGATATCACCTGTACGCCCATGTGTCCAACTCTAGTGTCACGTAAAGTGTAGGATTATGGTGAAACTGACGGCCCGCTTTACGGCTGGGACTATTACAAGCCAGAACACGTTCATTCGGGGCTACGTGTACTAAGCACAGACATGTGCTGGCAGGCTTCAGTTTGCTGCATCAGCGTGAACAGAAACAGCGGAAAGACAAGTAACGAGTAAACGGGGTTTTCATTCTGAACAGTGACACTAATCGGAGAATACAAACGTACATTACGTACAAATCTTTTAAACAGACTCAGCTGGTGGAACTAGCGATCCGGAACGAAAATCATGAGGGGTGGTAAGCGCTGGCATTTCTACTGTCATAACGACTAAAGAAGAGGATGCTGAACCCAAGTACTGACATGCAACAACTAGCTAGTTAGCTTATACACACAAGACTTACTGGAGTCGGAGGGCTTGTGACAAAAATTCTACTTGTTCCATCACCTGAGGATTTTATGGAATTCTTTGGACGTAATAATGATGTTATTATTTGAGAGGCTGATGTCCTTAATCATTCGCTGAAGGATTCACGTTTCACTGCAACTACGTAAGAGAACAACGGCTAACGAAGTTCATCTTACCGTCTATCAGTCATGGTGCTATGCGGTGTGCGGTAATGATGACTACTTTGGTAAATGCCTCTCCGTTTAAAGGCATGCAGTCACCATTACTTTAATTTAAAAACGTCTCAAATAGTCGATAACAGGAGGACAACTGCGTCCAATAATCCATAGAAATGCTGTACCGAGAATAATGTTCTTAATCGTTTTCACTTGCACCCCAAAGTACCACCTGGTTCGTTCAGTTTGTAATTGAGGACGTCCATCACTGATTTTCCTCTTGTCTAATTCATTTTATAACTATAACTGCGTTCTCGTACTAATCTGCGCAATGTTTGATGCATATTCGTCTGCTGGTTCTTAACTTTGGTTTCTCCCTCCTTGTTATTCAAAAGCTTTAATGTTACACCTGTCTAGATATTTCCACAACAGAATGCGGCAAAACAATTCAGAATAAATTGTGAACACTTTGTTAACTATTCTAGGTTACTCTTCTTTTCTGCTCCTTACTTATGTCCGTAATTCTTCTTCCAGCATAAATGAACTCAATAATGGCTTTTTTCTCTGCCGAGCGGAGCTCACAACCTATGGATTCTAGTGAAGTTAGTGAATAGCAACAATATGAGAATATATTTATACTACTTTTTGCCATGTGAAATGTTCAGAGAGCTTTATCTAACTAAGCCTTAGCGAAAGAAGACGAGTGCTGAGGGGTGTCAACATTTCTTACTGTTCTTTTCAAATGCGTACTTAAAGCAGTCTGATAATTATATGACATTCAGTTATCCACTGCAGTGCAACGGCATACAGGTAAAGCTCTGTATAACAAAGAATTGGTGACACCTCCATGGCAAGCACACTATGAGCTAATGGGTTCTGTACACAGAGGATTAGTTTAAGTAATCTGGTTAGCACCATTTCGTTGAATACTAACATCTTCCGGTAGTCATTGTGCAACAAAGATTCGAAAGATGAAATAGGATGTGGTTGGTTGTTATCAAATGTTTTGTGGCTGATGGCTCCGGGTCACAATCAGGATAGCTGTCCGTCTTATCCTTTGGAGTCCATCTGACCAACTGCTTAAGGACATGTTCCGGCATGCTCTGCGAAAGTCTTCGGTGTATTCTGTGTCGATTATCGTCGTTTCTCTGTCTTGAAATCTGCTCTTCAGAGCGCCGATCCTACCTTTGAGTCACTACCGCCCGTCCTGGCGACCTCAAGTGAGAAAAACCAAACATCCTCGCGTGTTAAGTAAACTCATCACATCTATAGGTTGATTTACTTGCATTATTGCGTCCGTGCGACCGCTATCATTTCATCGGTTGTCCGGGTCGCGGTTTGATTGGTCCATCTTGTTCAATGCATTTTACGTGATTCTGTTCATGGGTTTTTGTCCAATCCGGACCTCTTATCCTGATAGCTCAATATATGGCCTTCTTTTTGCACATTTGCACTTTTGCCCTTCACTCACGTCACGCCTGCGTAGTGATCGCAGTTTGCCTACCGCAGGCCACCGTCACGCGGGCACTAATAATCGGTGAAACAGGTATTAGACTCGGGAGCAATACCAATTACAATGCCACTCCCCACACTGTAGATTTGAGTGTTGTCGCAAATGTAGGTGAATTGATATAATCCGATGTGAAGCAGAATGTAGCACCAACTAGATTCACTTTGGTTTATAATAATCCTTGCAGTAGTACGCAAGTTGGAAGGCTCTGGGAATGTGCAGTTGATGGTCGAAACGGGTTTCTGACCCACATTAGAATGTGGTATCATTTAAAGGTCAGTCCAAGGTAAACAGCGTTTTTCGTTGATTTATCGATTGGATCAACTTTGGCCTCTTTCGACCGTATAAATTAATAAATTTTGCTGGATAACAATTTTACGTGTTGCACAAAGAAAGCTTCTTTCGTCTTGGAGAACACGGTCTGAACAAATAAATCTCGCCCGATGAGAAAGAATCATTATTAAGGCAAGTTTGTATTCAGTCGGTGCAACATCGTGACCGCCTGAAAATTCCTTGTCTCTTTTCTTTTGTTCTTCCGTTAGCCGAGAAAGAACAATTTTCCCGAACTTCCCTCGCAATGACACTGATTTTGGTCGTTATTTATTGTCTGCTTGATACATTTATCTCTCTTTGCTTTGGAGTCGCGTTCTCTGGTTGAGATTACTTTGCTGAAATTTGGTGTAATCATTAATCACCTTAACTTAAAGCAGCTTGTTTTGTTATAATCCACCTTCATTCGGTCGTCCACGTTGACCGACCGCGGACGTTCAGTTCGTTTACGTGGATTTTTGGGTGTCACGCTGAGGAACGTGTTTGTTGAGTCTGATTCAGCGTGCAGGAGCTTTTGTATTTGTTTGAAACAGGACAGGCACTTTCTACTCATTCCTTTTTATCGAGCGTCCATTTTACAGATTTTTCTCCTACTTTTGACTACTCTTCGGCTGGATAGTGGCCGAGACTCACTGTTAACGGTATGATTGCTGTGTACATATTTTTTTAGCTCACGAATAGTACCGTAGAATTTTCGGCAGCAATTCGAGCTACACGTTGCTCTGAGGTTTCGAAGCGCTATCCGGAACATTTGAAGTGTACCATTTGGCGATTCGGGTTGTGAATCGCTGGTCGACTTCACCCGGATCACGAATCGTGCATTTGGTCGTTGTACTCAATGTAAATCTCGCAAAATATATATACTGATCATTCCATGGCACCTTTCTGTGGATGGAGCTTTGTGCTGTCCCATGAGCTCAATGTCTAAAATGTTAAACAGTCGTCGGTTGCTTATTCATACGAAAATGAATGGCTAGAGAGGGAGGAATTAGAGAGATTCAAAACAGCGCAAAATCAGTAACAGTAAAATATCACCTACGTATCTTGTGCGTAAAACCGGTTTGGAAATAAACAATCAATTTCTTTTCTATCAGTAATAAAAATGCACCCGCTAACGGGGGTCTAGTGAACTTCTTATTGTCGCAGCAACCATTTCTGGTTAGGAAGCTTACAAGATCAAACCGAACACCATTGGTTCCGTAACTGCTCAACGGGTATGGGAAATGATATGTTTGACGAGGATATAAATTCCCATAAAAAGAGATGGCATCAGTTCTCTGATGAACAGAATTTAACCCGCATGCCTTACCACTGCGGTTGATTACCAAGTGTCATAATTTTTAGATTTATTCGCGTAAACAGTTCAAAAGAGTAGCACGAAGTAATAACATCCCATAGTATTGGGCTTTTTTCTGAGTTGTTAATTGGACCAATCATAAACAGTCTATCAAAGATTAGATGACAACTCGGTGCTTTCGGGTCGGTTGATGCTTGGGATCTATTGGATCTTGTGCTGTTCTATGACATTCTACGTTTCACTATCATGACTGACCGTTGCTTTTCGGGATATGGACGGTCCCCAGGTTACAAATTGTCACTTGGGAATATGTTAATCTTATCAAGCCGGAGTACTATTGCTTGAAATATTCATGCGGAGATGAACCAGTAGGCACGAATGACTCTCAATCAAGCAAGCCAAATGAGGAGAACAAAAAAGTACCACGTGATTCGCAAGTGGATTCACAAAACAAACTAAATTTTGCTTCCTTCGAAATCAAAACCATACTTTTTATGAAAGTCGACTTGCTTCAGATAATCATCAATGAAGCCTAATGTCCAATCGACGTTGCTCAACAACCATGAGATTTTTAACACATTGTACAAACTTCATCCTCACTGTATGGCCCATCTAACAAACATGAAGTTTGACCAAGAAGACCCATCCCTCTATTGGTGCTGAGTGATTGTCACAGGAATCTACGTCTCGTGTGAACTTCCAGATGCATTTGAGAGACCAACAATTTTCCGGAAATGCTATATCTTTTCAGAGTTCCCTTGCCGTGTGCCAATTTTATGATCATCGTGATACAAGATACTTCCTTGGGAACCTCGGGGAGTAAATGCAATGATACCACTTAAGGTTTCTCAACCAACGGCATCGTTGGGATCGATTATCTTGATCATCGAATAAATTTGTTGCTTTTTGAGGATCCCATAAACTGGTCGGAGTTCCTTCTTGCGAAAGAAGCGAGACGCTTCATATCTGAGTTTTTCTTTGTGCATGCACTTCTATCATGGAAAGAACTTGGAGTAGCGAACGCCAGGGGACGTTTTGTCTATCCTATCAAGTTCTTCATTGCACCGTCTGTACATGAGTGGCAGTGTGTTGTAGAGAGGTGTCGAAATCCGATGCGGGTAAGCCAACATTTTAATCCATCTGCGGGAAAATTAATCCCATTTTCAATGATGAACACTTGCGGAACCTCCTCACTGGAACTGCAACATTTTCACAAAACCTGAATCATCAAACCAGTGTTTGGTGTACTCGTCAGGAATGCTTCAGTCTATTCGAAAAATGTGCCTATCGATGCCAGTTTGAGATTCCTTTGCCTATGTATTTTAGTTGAAAGAAGATGCGAACCCGAAATATTAGGAACATCGTCGCCCCTCGAAATCGATCAACTTAGGGGAAAAGAACATCTGATGGTATAATGGCATATGAAGAATGGGAATTGCCATCTGTTCTGTTTCCGGAATGCCCAAGGTTGGTAAAAGAGGTTTAGGAAAATAGACTCAATAAAAGGAATAAGAGGGAGATTGCGTATCATACCTTTGCAGGAAATAACGAAAACATTAATTGTTATTCGCGATGCTCAGGCACTGATGACATCGGGATATCTGCAGTGACCATGTTTTCGAGCCACACAGTAGGACCGATTTCACTACCGTAACACGACCGTTGATCGAGAACCGGAATTCTTGCCGACGACGAAGATGTTGCAAATTGGTAAGCTTCAGGAAAACCTTATGAACAGACTGTGCCTCGTTAGATATGTTATCGAAACGTATCTGTGTCGCCTTCCAAGAACAAAGTTCGATTTTAGACCGATCCAACCATGAAACATTTTACACTTTGATAGTGCAAAACATTTCAAACATAATTACTCTATGGTTCAGTCGTTAGGACAGTCCTTGCAAACATCCCCGCTAAATGGTTTGTGCTTCAATCTGTGATCATCACTTATCATCGTGCGAGAAATTCGCTCATAAACTTCTTTTAGATCCCATGCATCCTCTGTACAGCGAACTTTCAAGGTGTCATCCTTATACTATAACGTGGTACACTTTTCTTTCCATACCCTCCAGAATCAACATCTGCAGGACCTCAACTGTCTCATATTTGGCTCACATCTATAGTAAGTGCCGCCGTTAGTTCTGAAGTGGTATGCCCCTTCCATAACCGTGCCTTTTAGGTTAAGCCAGTCGCCTGAAGAAAAGGGATTCAGAAACTGGCTACTATATTTCTTGTCAGTAGGTAGTTTGGCTTAATATTTGCTGTATACAAGCAATATGATCAGTGGAAGGAAATACAGTTATACAGCTGCTGTTGCACTAAATCATGCAAGAACAGATTATTCATCCAAAATTATCGAGGGAGTTGTATCCGTGTTCAATAAGCTCTGACGAAATCAGAACAAAATTAACAGAGTCGATGTTTACAAGTCATTCAGCGCGCAACATCGACTCTCCAAACACCATCGAGAGCAATGTGCAGCCGTTGTTGGAAGTAGCCGGTGGTGCCTATCTATCACGCCCAAAGTGGTTACCTAACCAGCGACAAACAATTGTGAGTCAAACTTTTTATCCAATAACTCAAATGGGTTGGTTCCAAATAGTTAATCAAACATCAACACCAGGTGATATATGGTCCTTATCCGAAACTGAATTTTATTGGTCACAGACATTTGCTCAGTAGATTGTGGTTCTCCAATTGATAGACTGATTCTCCAAAGTATACCACCACATTACAAACAGTCATACTCAGCTTTGCTGTTTTTTAGTCTGTGATATGATATCACCTAATGAATTTCAAGTGATTCACCGTGCAAGATTAATATATGCCATCGATTTTGAGTACTTCCGTTCAATGAGTAGGCCGTCATGATCATAGCAGAAAATTCCAATAACCGAAGCTTAAATGAGACTTGTGTACTCCAGTTGGATCATGGCAAGTAGAACCAACAGGGTCGGGCATGTACTGTAGTTGCTTCTGTTACAGTGGTCACAGAATTTTAACTGATTTGCTTATGAGCTGGGACGATCAACCAAAGTAGGAGTGGAGGGAAACCGGGCATCATTTGACGGTTACCCAACTGCTTTCCTCAAAGTTAACTGTCAGAAACCCTCTCTACCTTCAGTCATTGTCTTGATCAATAAATACATCAGCTGAAACCGTATCATGCATTAGGTTCACGCACATCCTGTCATAGACGTACCAAAAGCAACTATCGCAAATGTCTGAGCCCATCGATTCTTTTTACTGCGAACTATCCCGAGTTGGCAAGCCCATCCATGCTTCAGTAATCCGAAGTGTTTACTAACTACGACTGCTCATTCAAATGCCTCATGCCAACCAACTGGAAGCACTTGAAGCTGACGATCAATATAGGTTCTCTTCGTTTTATCGTTGTTTTGTTCAAGTGAATCAGGACAGCCGGACGCTTCATAAGAAATTTATTGTGTGGTCAAAGTATGCACCTTTAAGCTAATACGGCAAGTAATAAAGGTCAGCAGAAGCAGCTTGAAGGATGGATTCGACGATACCAGTAAAATGGGACTACTTATCTTCGTTTGGGGGATAAGGTGATTCTCCAAAATGGAAGGCAAGTTATCTCTCAGAATCGCTACATTAAATGACTAACCTCCAACTTCTAGGGAGGGTATTCTTTGACATCATGTATAGACAAACCTTATCACAAAGTTTTCTTATCCATTAGGCTTTCACAATATGTCTACTTTTTCGAGAAGTACAAGAAACATTTATGAATGTTATATCAGATGTCGTATGAAACGCCTAATACAAACTTTCCTTAACGCAGCAGCTGTTAAGCGGAAAGTAAGAAGGAAGATCGAAAATGCTATCAAGACAAAAGTGTTGTGCATTTTGCATTTCTATACGGATCAATGAGGCTACCAGTTGGTGGGACGGTCGATTTGCCCCAGAACTCGGGAAAACCTTTCCAACATAACTAGCACGAGATTAAGGAACGTCTCATTGCTAGTTGAAAACGATTCTCACTTATATTACTGTTCATCCGACCTTCAAAGTGTGAACGAACTAAAGCAATCGTTTCCTCTCGTGACAGAAGAACAACATGAAGAATGCAAATATTTGAATTTTATACGCACCTTAGTCGATTAATGCCAGCCACGTGATCACATACACTCATATATGCTGCTGAAAGGGCATCACATTAGCAGTGTCAAGCAAATCCTTAACACGGTCTACTGGGAACAATTCCTAGTACTGAGAGAGGGCATATCGCAGTGATTTTATTAACTGTGTAAACTGCTTTGATAAAGATCAGCAGCCAACCGAACCGTTGGCTCATTTTTACTTGTATTGACAATAAGCAATTCCATAAGATGCTATATGGTACAACATTTTTTTCGATTCACTTGGAAGTCTGTTCAAATTCGATACCGTGAAGTGCGCATTACACGCGAAATAACCCAACTAAGCAATCAAACAACATCCATTGTTCAACGATTTAATCAGTAAGAATGCAGGTAGCGAAGTGAAACTCCAGACAGCAAAAAAATGACAGCTGAATCTGTCGAATGCCGCGACCAAGACTCTACCGAACGCTGTCTAATAAGGTAAATAACATTAAGCGTTCAGACGAATGCTGCTTTTGGTAGGATCAAGCAATATTTCACAAAATTTACCTAATCAGAGTATTCTTACTGCTCCGCAGACCATATGTCTCATTTGGGACATTTTGACCTAGCTTATCCCTCGAAATCGGCCGTACGACCCAGATTATGTTTAGCATCTTCTCACTATTGCTTTAAATTTATTGTATAGGATCAACTTTCTTCTGATTTGGCTCGTTTGAATTCTCTACGGTTTATCATGCACTCCCTTGAATTTCAGATATTGGACGGTCGGTTCGAAATCAAACCGCACGTCCACATTTTAATACACTCGGGTTACTCGAAGAAGCACGGAGTAGTTTGGAGAGTTGGCTTTAAACTATTCGGTGAACAAAAGACTATCAGTTGAGCAATGATATCCTGTGGTGAATCATTTCATGAGAACATTCGGTCTCCTACTGCTAACACATTCTAAGTAATCAAGCTCTGTAGGTCATTTCAAATGCGTTCGTCGTACTTAGGCTACCTACAGGGTAGTCATCTATCAGCAGGGGTCGATTGCTGTGCTAGCGGACAGTAGCCGTGCAAATCAGTGACGGATAGGTGTAACATCATCATGCGGTGAAGTTCAACAAACCGTTCAGAGTCTGCCCGGTAGCGTAATGGCTAAGGCGTTCGACTGAAAATCGTTTGTCCCGGGTTCGTGTGGATATGCACTGCTGATGATTCCTAACAACTCGCTATCATTTTGGGAATCACTGATGTCGTCAGATGAACAAGTTTTCTGACTGAATATCCAAATCCAGTTTTATAGATCGTCTCGTCAAAATGAACTTACTCGGACACATTCTCGTGGTGCTGCGTTTTGAAGGAAATATAAAACAATCAATTTCGGCCCCGTTTTGGGTGAACACATTTTCGGTGAAGTTGATCTATGCTGAGAGAACGTGTGGCTCAGTGACCGTCGTTGGTTGTGCTGCACCACGAGGAACAGTCAGTCCTTCAAAAGATAAGTTACGTTAATTTGATTTCAAGTGCAACGTATTTTTCACAGTGGTGAGCAGTTGAAAATATGACGGCAGCCAATGTCGAAGACGGAAAATTTCCGGACACAAATGAAGAACCACGTAATTGGAGAAACTGTGGGACTATGATGTCAGTTCGTAGGAAGACTCCTTGAAGACGCAGTCATCAAGTGTGATTCTGCATCTTTTTCTCGAATGACGGTCTTTTGTAAGCAACCATCTCACGCTTCACTCTAGTACCCTGATAAAAATATCTTAAATTGACTGAAACAGATCGAACCAGGAGTTACAAATTTCTGACTGACAAATGTGTTCCAGTTTCCCTGTTCCATTGTAATTCTTGTAAGATGCCCATTTCACATTTGAACTTAGACTAACAATCATATATTAATACTGCATATGACAATCACAATGATTGTGGGAGTGGTTTTGTGGTGGTTTAATCACTAATCACGTGACACAGTGCATTATTACTCCGCTATTGCCTGCACCTACAAGTCAGCAAATCTGAATCATGGCGACCCAGGAAAAAGGTCAAAATTCGGCGCTTACCATTGATTCGAATGTACTCGGTCAATGATATCCACCTTTAAATAATAAATATATGAATAGCCCGTCAGTGAATCGAAATAAATCGAAGCTTGATTTCCAGTAGCAGTAGTTTTCCTGTTGCATTCCTTTTTCCATTGATTGTTCCGTACGGGGAGAGGTTATCTTATCCATCTTCAGCTAACTTTTCGAGTGCCATCTTTGATTATGACCCAGCCCATATGGGAAAGTCCGATCCTTACATCTTGCTTCTGAATCCCGACGTTTGTCGTAAAATTGACTTGTTAACCCAATCGAAGCCAGCCTTCACGGGAACATGGACAAGCTGAGCTATCTTACGCGGTCCAGTTTTTCTTCCTTTCTTTCTTCATAATCACCAACACAGTGAACATTCGATTTACATGCTCCCGCTAAAACGGCTGCTTTATGACGGATCCGCTTGTCACTTTTCTTGATGAGGAACCCACATGGAAAATAGTTTTCCTTGAATGTGCTAAAGCTTTTAGCTCCCGCGGTCGTTGTACTCCGTTACGGAGTCTCCAGTAAAACAACGTTGATCCTAAAGTTTGAATTGCGATCGTTATCAGTTTAATTCTTTTCGAAGGACAAATCCTCATGCGTCCCAGTTAACTCTGGGAGGTTTCCAAGAGATCACACTATATCCATTCTTTCCTTCTTTACGTTAATAAGCATCCTACTTCCCCAAATCCCAGTAAATGCGAATATCGCAACGATGTTGCCTTTGGTTTTCCTTAAGATAGTCCTGAAAGTCCTTTCCAAGATAATCTGAACTTGTTTTGAAATTTCTTTCTTCACGGTCGTTAACTGTAGTGCATTCATTCAGTGTCTCGACGCTAGTTCAGTCCCAACTAGTCAATTCAAGCGACAACGATCAAATGGTCCCTCGCCGGTCAGCACGGCAGTTTTCTTTATTTGCCCTAATCAAATGGTTTATATAAGTCCATGCAGGATGGAGCTTACCAGCCGATTTCCTCCCATTTATTGGGTTTATTGTCTATTCTCTGGTTCTCATAGCGAATATCGCCTCCGATCCCCTCTAAGCGTATCACAAATCAGACCGCTTTCAGTCAGTCCGTACTTTTCTTCGTGTATCCTGTCAGTCCAATTCCAAATCCGTGTTCTTCGACTGAGATCAAGGGAGTTTGGCATTCGGTCTCGTTCCTCTTGGCATGGCCGGGCGTCATTTCTGTAGGATTCACTGCACAAAAGAAAAGTGGCCTTGCACGCATGGCACTCATACGTAGCCTCCTCTTAAAAAAACCGAACTTTGTGGCGCGTCATCTTCCGATTATGATTGTTTTTAAATGTTCTCATAGTCTCCTCAATATTCAGCATGGTATCCGTTACTCAGCTCATTACAGTAAACTTCCAAAACTATCAATTAACAAGGATTGTATTCAAAGAAAATCGCGTTCACCACCCTGATAGTGTTAAACCCCAGCCTTTCTTGTACCAAAAATCCCTAACCTCTGTTCCATACGGCAACCCGACTCCTGTTTGTCCTGTAGACTTGCCGAGTTAAGAACACTTTGAGAACATCAGGGCTGGGCGACGTGGTGAGTGTATCGAAAATCAGATTAGCCATGTATTGCTTCTTATTGCGAATAATATAATGTTAATAATAGCACTGTTGGTAGACGTCAAGGTTTCGACTACCATGGGTAGTCTGTCGCTAAAGAAAGATAACAGCGAAATACATGAACCAACAACGCTGTTATTAACATGACATCGTTCACAAGAAAATTCACTGAACGTGTACTCCGATTTTGTTTTTACCACTTTCAGGAATTCTTGTCTGGTTTGCCAGAAAAAGCTCTCATCTGGCTCTGTAAAATGTCATGCATTTTGAATCTGCCATGTTTTTTGTGTTTGAGCCGAGGATTCCCCATTACTTCGGTGGACAAAATCCCGAGGTGACTAACCATCATCATCGTTCAGCGCTGAACAGCACAACAAGCCTCAATGACCGCCACCTTTACCCCGGGGGTACATATTTCAAAAAAAAATGAATATCCAAGGGGAACAGGGAGTAGACCAACATGGGTGGGAAAAGATAAGAACGCTACAGTAGCTAACATACGAAAGTCTAAGTGTACAAACGCACCTGTTTTCAATCATTCTGATTCGACAACACGAGCACTACTGTTCACGGTTCATTGCCATATCCTTCAGTGTCTCCAGCAAGCTAGTTGACGAGTCTTTCGGACCCCAACCACGAAGACGTGCGACACCAACTTTATCTAGATTCGCTGCACAATTTATCAATCCACGCTGCCATGGCATATGTTGACCTCCACATGGCTTTCTCCATTCCATGGGAGGAACACAAAATAGGGAACAAAATGGTAGACGAGTGTCGGACTAAATACATCAGCGTATGGCCAGATAAACTGATCCTTGAAATGCTCTGCCCAACGGTCCAGTCTTTCCTGTCTACCATGGACGAGCTCTCCAGTCCTATCGCACACGACTTCACTAACCGAAGTTCGCCGCCCACCGCTGTCGCGTATAAGCTTAAACAGTCTTTGACTGTTACCTGGAGCGGACGCCACTTCCATCTCTTCGGCTACCTTAACCCACCAGTTTTCGGGGTCATTCCCAAGGCTTACGGTCAACTGACGCTGCAATTGTCGACGCATCTTATTCACTTCTTTGCAGTTGGGCAGCTCGCATTTTTGTTCCATTAGAATTAGCGACGCTTGAGAGATCCAGTGTTTTTGATGAATACTAGGCCTGGGACCGCAGGCGAAATTTGCTGCCAAATGCATAGCCTGCTTAGGTCGATCCCACTGATCGTCTACATTGCTACTGGTCGCAGTTCTCAGTTCCTCGGACAGTTTCTGTTCGTAGCTGTTGCGAACAGCCGAATCAGACAAACGTTCGACAGCCAATCGGATTTGTGGCCTCCGTCGATGGCCATTCAGTTGCAGCAAAAATCGCATTAAAACTAACGCATGGTCCGATTCGACGTACGTGGTCCAGTATGATCTACAGTTCTGGACAGAACTGCGCCAACGGTAGTTAACTGCCATATGGTCAATCTGACTCAAAGCACCTGTCGAGCTAGGACGCCATGTGGCCGTGCGACGCGAACTGTGTGGGAAATTCGTACTAGATAGGAATAAATGATTATCTGCACAGAATTGGAGAAGTCTCTCTTCGTTGTCAGTTCGCTGTGCAGGCAAGGCGCATCGCCCACCTAAACAGGACTCCGATGCACTCAGTTTTCCAACTTGTACATTCAAATCACCTGCTACCACTACAATGTCAGAGCGTTTGCTCTTCCGAACAAGAGTGACGAGGTTATCGTAAAATTCGTCTTTCTCCATATCAGTGCTGCAGTCTGTGGGAGCGTATACCGAGATAACAAAAACTACGCCTTCTCACTTAAGACTACACCACGTTGACCCACAGCTTGAGCTGCTTCGTCTCCTGAAGTGCGAAGAAAATATCTTGAAGAGACGTTCGGCGCAGTTAGCTGAATAACTCTACTCGAATCCTGAATTTGTGTTTCACTCACACAGCAGACATCAATCGAAAATAGGTCCACTGTCAGAGCCAAACACGCCTGTTGGCCAGCCTGCATTGAAGTGCGCACGTTGAAGGAACCCAGATGCAGAGGCTGACGAGGCTCGAGAAAATGTGAGCTAACAGACTGAAGACCACCTACGACACTACTTGACAATAAACCGTTGCGAGTATCGGGCGTGTTATCAGTGGGGACATTATAGGTAGGCAGAGGGGTGCGAACAGATTGGGTTGGAGACAGAAAAAACAGGTTGAATAAAAGAGAGGGAACTGTGAGCAGTAGCATACTTATCACTACCCATCCCACGTGCGCTCGATGCAATGGGCAGCGCGGTCCTGATTATCCTGCGCGACGACCGATGCAGTATGGAATTTTTTGTAGGCGTGTAACTCATGGGAAATAATGGACGGGTAATGCTAGGGAGTCCAGCCGCTAAACAGAAGAACGATTAGGATTCTCAACCAAAGCCTTTGGTTCTAACAAGCACCTGACCGCAAGGTGTATTCTCGTTGTCGTCATCTTCAGGGAGGTTACAAGCAAAGATTGCAACGGAAAATATTCGGATTAGTTCAACAGCGATAGTTACTAAGGTCTTAGCTTCCATAATAATGTGCTGTTTGATACCGGATCTCGAGAGCAACTTAAGCGAACAGTAGGCTGGATTTCGTCCAGGTCCAAATTGCCTCGACCAGACATTCACTTTTCGGCAATTACTCGAAACGCGCCACAGACACGTCACCGCTCGGGAATCGCAGCTCATTTCGACCTGAAGAACGTCTTCCATTCAGCCGACCGAACAGTATTATTCAGTGCTCTCCATCGGGAGGATACGCCAGAGAAGCCCGTGAATTTGTTGCATGCAGGGTCGTGCCCGAAAAATTCGTTTTGTTACTCTGATTTCTGTGTCAATTATTCGCACTCGGGACCGCTGTTTGGCGATTTTCTAGACTAGTGCATCACAGGTGGTACTCAGGGAGATTTGCCACGGCCACTTTCTACAAAAATTGATAGTTCAGATGGAAATCAACTTAATCTTATGTGAGGACCGTAGTATTGATATGCACTTAGACCGCAAACGACTTGATTGCGAATACGCGAACAATTTTGTGCCACTGAGTTAAGGTATCGGTAAGTTGAAAGAAATTCTCAACCACCCGGACGATTAAGTCATTAAAAGTACGAAATGCCGCCCCAGGACCGAACATTATTTTTGCAGGAGGGATTGGGCGAAGTAAATAAGTTTAGTTACTTGGATAGTGACGTCGCACCTGGTGGTCATGTACCGGATAAAGTATCTTAAATACAAAAACTAGTGACATTCACCAAGTTAAGATACCTGTGGTGCCGGTGTGATATCCGGTCAACAATCAAAGATCAAGTGCACATAGCAGTAAGGTTAGCCCTGCTATACGCTTCAGATGTGGGAGGACTTTCGGCGTTCGAACGCCGTTGTTTTCGCCAACTTGTTAAGATATGGGAGAACTTCGACAATAACGCGAAGTCCATACGTAATATGCCGGGTCCTAGGTTTCACTTCTTACGAGATAGTAAGTCAAAATAGATTGATGTTTGGGGCGTGTGTTGTATATACTTACCGACCCATTACCTTGCTGTTCGTTACCCTCTGAAGATACTGGTTGGAAGATGAGTCGAGGTGGCCAGTCGATGATATGAAAAAGCATATCCCTGACAAGCCGGCTGACTGGTGATCTGGTTGGTCCACCCGATTGGCGTTCAGGAGATTCGTCCAAAAGAGGCTTGGAGACAATAAATTATGACTGATGGCCGCAGTCAATTACGTTTTTTCATCCTGAATTTTTCCTTTTTCGTATACATACTTTTGCAGTTGATTTTTCCCTACTTCTCGTTCACTTCCCTTTTGAGTAGACGGTGTTGCGATGTACCAGCTAAAACCAGAGCGCTTTAGTGCAAGGTTAATGGCTGCAAAAGCCGAACTAAACAGTCAATACTTTCACTGATCTGCGTCGCGGTTTGTCTGAAGTATCCAAAAATATTGGCGCGCCAAACCCACTCGAGCACTACATGGGGGAACATACCTCGAGTATTGGCGAAAACTGTATCACTTCCTACAAGTTTCCCGAGTCGGAAAAGTAAAACAATTTACTTTCACCATCCGAATATAATTCAAAGATATTGATCAAATACTTCTTTTATGTCCAAGAGTCAAAATGCAACCATGGCAATCAAGGTCTGGCAAAAACTTTGCAGTTACGCCTTTACAGCATTAATCTGGAAGAAAAATGGAGATACAGAGAATAAAATCTCGCTGACATCATGACACTCATGAACGTAAAGACTGAGAGCGAGATGACTAAATAGAACTAGAAAAACAAGTTTTGCTGAACTGAGAAGAGGCCTGAGAACGGCGTGCTACACTCGCATCAACTGGAGTGCGATGAAAAAAACGAACAATTACTGAAATAACTGCTTAGGCAGGAAGAAAAACCAGCATACGAATTGCGAAAACGTACTACGCGACATAAGGATATGACGGGAGAGCAGCAACCCTAAGACAAGAGTTGCAGATCATCTTCGTTCTGCGACATAATTATGTGACTTACCACATCATCGATTTTCAAAATGCTTCGGACGGTTTCAGTCGCCAAAGTGACCGCACTGTAAGTGACAAGCACTGGTTGCATCACATCAAATGACAGGATGTCAGAAACAGCACCCTATAACGTAAATGAAAAAAGCTAATAAAGAGTGAGTAAAATACGATGAAAATAACTTCCGCCCCAACTGGAGAACGCTCATGAACGTTCAGACCGTCAAGAATAAGTGTCATCCGCAAGTGTGGGGTTTATCTCATTCTCTAGTGCAGGAATCGCAGCATGGTTAATAACGTTTAGCACAATAAGAAAATCCTTAGTGGAGAACCGCAGGAGTCACTTAGGTCAGAATGAATCACGGGATTAGGGACATCAAAATTGACCGTCGACCAAGGTAGCAAAATATTTGACCGCGGTAGATCTGACCGCATTTGGATGATCTAAGCAACCAGTACACCAGGCTCTCTGTCTACTAGTTTATGAATTCGTCTTACACTAATCATTACGATCGGTTTTTTGAAGTCCGAATGCATAAAACACTCGAGAGCCTGTGTGACGCTTCACACCGCAGTATATATATATATATATACATATACATATATATATATATATATATATATACATATATATATCATCGTTCAGCGGTAAACAGCAAGGCAAGCCTCACTGACCGCTGCCTTTCCCCAGAGTTACACGTCTATATAAAAAGAGTGAA
>LUCM01004757.1:151341-163285 GCA_008360955.1 Fasciolopsis buskii | reverse complement strand
GTGCTGCAGTGCGTACAGTTCTGTTGTACGGTTGCGAGACGTGGAGTATGCGTGTGGGCGATGTTCGTCGGTTGGAGGTTTTCGACAACCGATGTTTACGTAGTATGGCTAGGATTGGATGGAGTGACCGGGTGAGTAATATTGAGGTTAGGAATCTGGTATTGGGTGCCACTTCTGAGAACAGCTTGTTTCAGCGTATGAAACTTAGTAGACTACGCTGGTTGAGTCACGTGTTGCGTATGACGAACACTCGTCTACCATACCATGCCTTATTTTGTGTTCCTCCTAAGGAATGGAAGAAGCCATGTGGAGGCCAACTGATGACGTGGCAACGTGGGATGAGAAAATGTACAGCGAACTTAGGTAAAGTAGGTGTCCCACGCTTTCGTGGTTGGGGTCCGAAAGACTTGTCGACTTGCTGGCTGGAGACACTGAAGGATATGGCAATGAACCGTGAACAGTGGCAATCGTGTCGTCGTTTTCTATCGAGTCAGAATGATTGGAAGAGTGCGTTTGTACAGTGAGACTGTGTTTCGTGTGCTGGCTGCAGCAGCATCTTATCTTTTCCCGCCTGTGTAGGTCCACTCCTTGTTCCCGTTGGATATTCACTCTTTTTATATAGACGTGTAACTCTGGGGAAAGGCAGCGGTCAGTGGGGCTTGCCTTGCTGTTTAACGCTGAACGATGATGATGCGCCTTACCTGCGCAGCAAACAGATAATGGAGAAAGACTTTTCCAGTTTTGTGCAGACAACCGTTTATTCCTATCTAGTACGAATTTCCCACACAGTTCGCGTCGCATGGCCACATGGCACTCTAACTCGACAAGTACTTTAAATCAGATCACCCATATTACAGTAAGTTACCGTTGGCGCAGTTCTGTCCAGAACTGTAGATCATACTGGACCACGTACGTCGAATCGAACCATGCGTTAGTTTTAACGCCATTTTTGCTGCAGTTGAATGGCCATCGACGGAGGCCACAAACCCGATTGGCCGTCGAACGTTTGTCTGATTCGGCTGTTCGCAAAAGCTATGAACAAAAACTATCCGACGAACTAAGAAACTCGACGAGCAACAATGCGGACGAGCAGTGGAATCAAATTAAGCGGGCTCTGCATTTGCAGTAGATTTCGTCTGTGGTCCTAGATATACCGTTCACCAAAGACATCGAATCTCGCAAGGGTTGCTGGGTCTAATGGAGCAAAAATGCCAGTTCCATAACTGCAATGAGGTGAATAAGATGCGTCGACAGTTGCAACGTCAATTAACGATAAGCCTTAAGGATGACCGTGAAAACCGATGCGTTAAGGGTAATGAAGAGATGGCAACAGTCAAAGATTGTCTAAGCTTATACGCGACACTGGCGTTTGGCGAACTTCGATTAGTGAAGTCGTGTGCAATAGAAATGGAGAACTCATTCATGGTAGAAAGCGAAGGCTGGACAGTTGGGCAAAACACTTCGAAGATAATTTCAGCTGGCCACACGCTAACGTATTTAGGCCGACGTCTGTAGCTGCAGGGCTGGACGACAGTAGTGTTGAACTTGATACTGGATGGAGAGGAAATAACGATTGTAGACCGCTTCACCTACCTTGGTAGCTGCGTGTCTAACGATGGTAGCTCGGGATTGGAGGTAAGTATGTGTATATCGAAGGCTCGAGCAGCTTACGCTGGATCGAAGCACTTGTGGCGTCGGCCTGATACTTCACTGAAGTTGAAAAGTCGTGTACTGTGCTGCAGTTCGTTCATTTCTGTTGTACGTTTGCGAGCCATGGATTTTGTGTTGGAGATGTTCGTCGGTTACAGGTTTTCAACCACCGATGTGTAGGTAGGATCGCCAAAATTGGATGGTGTAAATGAGTGAGCAATTCAGGGATGATTAAGTTAGTATTAAGTGCCTTTTTTCAGAAAACCTCACTTCAGCGTACGAACTTTCATAGACTACGCTGGTTGGGTCACGTGTTGCGTATGACGAACACCACCATGCTTTATCATGCGTTCCTCTCACGGAGTAGAAAGAACCATGCAGAGATCAACGGATGACGTGGCAAGATGAAATGAGAAAATGTACAGCGAACTTCGATAAGGCTGGTGTCGCACGTCTTCGTGGTTGGGGTCCGAAAGACTAGTCAACTAGTTGGCTGGATACACTGAAGGATATGACAGTGAACCGCGAACAGTAGCGACCGTGTGGTCGTTTTTCTATGGAGCCAGAATCATTGAAAGAATGCGTTTGTAAAGTTAGAATGTTGTCTGTGTGTTGGTTACTGCAGCATTCTTATCTTTTCCCGTCTGCGTAGGTCCACTAAACACCTTCACTCTTCTTACAGAAACAGCTAACTTTGGGGAAAAGAGGGTCCGTGGCGTTTGTTTTGCTACTTAACGCTGCACGATGAGGATTATAACCAGAGCCATTTCACTACCTCTGAATAAAGTTTGGGAGACCCCATCGTAGCTATGCGCTTCATGACGTCGTAAAGCTCGGATTTCTTTGAGGATCTTTACCTCTCTTTGTGGAACTGCTGTAATGGACCACCGGATGCTTGCCGGAATAACTGCGGGAGGCTCTGACGCTGAGGGCAAGCTAAATTGTGCTTGAAAGTACTCCCAGTGTACAAGACGCCGCTACTGCTTGTGGACAGGCGAGCCGTCAGCTCCACAGATCGTTTCGCTCACATCTAAGCATTTCCTACCTGTAGCTCCGACAAGGTGGAAAAGTTGTGGGAATTTTTCATGGCGGCAGCATGTTCCATCTCCGAAGCTCGTTGAGACCATCAAATCTCACGATCCCTAAGCAAGCTTGGACTGCTTTCACGTCTCGTTACGAGCTGCGCTTCATTATGCTCGTTACCAGCTAGGATCGACTGGTGTGTGTGAAAGTGTAGAGAATCAACAGGGTGTCACCACAAGACGAGTCAGGCCACAAGTAATCAAGGCAGCAGAATGCAAGGCATTCTTAATAAGCGACCGGTGCTCATTCATGTGCTGAGGTGGGGCCAATCCTAGCTTTTCAGCCAGTACGCTGAGAAAGACTGATAGGCGAGTCGAATAAGACAGCTTGTTGTAATTTAATTTAACCCACAATTCCGGTGAGGATAGAAGGCTTCTATTAGTGTGATCCGGTAAAGAAGCTGTACACAAACCAGTAAATGTCATTCCTACAGTGGGAAAATGCGACCAGCAAACCAAAACCATCACGCAAGTGCAGTGATTTCCAAGTTCTCGCGAACCAAACCACGATCACAACTTCGTTATACCATGAAACCAAAAACGTTAAAATGTTCGGCCGCCAATCACTATTGTACAGCGTTAAAAAGCAGGGCGAATCCCACATACCGCTGTTTCTCATCTTGTAATAGAAACAATGAATAAAAGAGAACAGGGCGTGGATCTACAGGGATAGGAAACATAAGGAAGGCCAAAATACCTAACACAGTCTAAACAGTTTAACGACGCAAATGTGCGTGTCGCACGGTCGCTACTGTTTACGATTTGCCATCAGAGGGCTCTCGGAGTGTCTTTTTCATCACGAATCAGAGTCTACCATGGAAGAAACCAAATGTGAGGCTTGCCACCTGAAAATAAACATGCCGAGTTTGACCAAGACTACCTATGGTCTTTTGCTCACTGCTATGCGATGGCGTCTAGGCCGGTACGTAAGGATCTCTACTCCCTGATGTAAAGTAATTTTCACTTTACTTACCGCACGAACATTTATACCGGCATTTGTCTCTCCACGAGCGTGTAAGGATCTCAGTTCCGTCACAGTTTGGATGGGATTCAAACCAGCGTTTTCCGCCAAAGTGTAAGGAATTACTTCGAACGCGTCTGCAAAAGCCCGGAAACAGTACTGATCTAATCCTGGCGTCGCATTTGACATCATTGCCAGCTTTTGAGCTATTTCAATTTCAGGCGCCCCTCCACCAGCAATCATGGCTCTGATTAGGAAGAAACGCCGAGGTAATTTTGTCAGAATCAATGCATATGTATTCAATGGCAGTATGAAAAATGAAAATTATGTCAATAATTTTATAGCGACCCTGGCAAAGCGAAAGAACCTACGCAGGTGAAAATATACTCGAAACAATGATTTCGTTTTCAGTTTAACAGAAGCGATATGTACAGTGAGGTAATTATGCGATATCTTAGCAGCCCGCTGTTACATTTCCTTGCCACTAAATAGAAAATCATACCCGATTCGAAAATGTGGTGAGTGGTAAAAATGCTGAACCCCTTAAAAAGAATCAATTCATTACTACATCACTTGACTAGAATGAAAAGGTGGTCATATCGAGCGAGCCTCGATTACTTTTTCATTGCATGCACCGTGGCAAACAAGAGTTAAACGCCAATGCATGTCGACTAAGGTGCAAATGAAATAACACTGCTGAACACAGAAAGGTGTTTTCAACGAAGGGGCTTACATTTGGCACGCATCAACATCAAAAATTCGGTGCATCCTCTAGATACAGAGACCGCCAAGAATCTTACCCCTTTTTCACCAAACAACGAATGACACACAGTGCATCGTGAAGAGATCGTTCAGCTTCATCCAGCATCAATTTGTTTGATCCTCGGACCAAGATTGACACGGTGCGACCTTTGTTTTGGATTCCTGTGATTCGAACGCATCGGGCGGTGGCTTCTGACTCTTCAACGAGATTAGCGACCCCCAAGTATTCCGCACTGAAATGATCCAAACTCGCTATGGGAATGCAATTTAACGTCTTGAGGGAAAACGAAATGTAAGATGAAACAACAGGTCACAGGCCAAAAACGACTGGGCGGAATGAGGACTATTGAGTTCAGACCAAATTGTGACCAAGTAGCCGAACTCAGTGATTGATTAGTCAAAGAACATCAGAACATCAGAATGATTGACAAAAATCTTGCTAGTCTCTGAGGAAAGATTCTGACTAATTTGTCCTGTTTTTACGAGACTAGCTTCTACCGACAGATGCTTTTGTTTTCAGAACAAATGCGTGCAGGTCGTATGCCATGGAGATCATGGCCAAGCCAAGAAACAATGACGGAAGAAGGAACACTGCAGAGTTCACCATTCTTATGCTACCTTTTGCATTCTACAGCTCAACGTCATGGCTTACTCATCGGGATCCATGGTTCTTCAGCAGGCTTTTGTTCACCTTTTCGAAATGACTATATATAGAGAGAGATTTCTACAAGCTGGGAACAAATGTTCAGCCAACATACGGAGAGCCAAATAGCTCCTTGTTCGCTACAAAGCAGAAAACCTACTACTATCCGTCACCGGAAGACCTTAAGGGTCACTTAATAAGGTCGTTTCTTGCTCTTCCAACTTGCCTCTCATCTGTAATTCCTCTGGCGGTCTTGTTTGTGAACTACGGAAGAAAGGTGACGTTTTTGCTTCTAATTCCAGTGTACTCAATTTTCTGACATTTTCCTCTTCCTCTCTCATTATCCCATGCTTTTTACCCGGCATTAGTATTAGGAAGAACCGCCAACTAATGCGTTCTCTGGACATTTCCAAACCACCCGGTCCGGATGGTATTCCACCCATGATACTTAAAACGTGCCCCCGAGTTGGCTTTTCTAAGTTACTTCTTCTGTCCTTCCTTCAAGCTTCCTTCTTACCCAACCTCTTGGAAACACGCCGTGATTTCCCCTGATCCTAAACGCGACAATCCTACTGACCCTAACAACTATCATCCAATTTAACTCAAATCTGTTACTTCGAAAGTATTTAAAACTTTCATCACCGACAAACTGAGTTCATTTCTTGAAATAGAAAGACTACTCAGCGAACGCCAATATGGTTTTTCATCTCGTCGTTCAGCGAGCGATCTATTGACCCTCGTCTCACACTCCTTGTTGATTTCACTCGACGGCCACGGAGAAACATACTCTGTATCGCCCGACAATTCTAAGACTTTTGACTGAGTTTGGCACGAAGGTCTTCTAGCGAAACCGCTCACGCTTTGATTCTCGCCTTCTCTTGTACCGTGGAAATCAAGTTCGCTTAGTAAGCGGTGCTCGTCTGTTCGAGTTGATGAGGTCCCTTCCCAGCCATTTCTTTTAAGTGTGTGCGTCTCTAAAGGTTTACTGTATCCAGCATTTTTACTTTATTCACTGAGGATCTATCCACTATCTCTAACCCAATCCATCCTTCTGTCGAGGACGCCACTCTTCAATGTCCTTTTTCTTACAGCACGCACCGCCATTCAAACACCACATCGATCGTGACCATTGGGTCGACAGTATACCATTAAACTAAGACCGTGAACGCCTCATCCTGGGACTCCAACAGCCATGTCACATTCGATTTTCCAAAACCACTTTCGATTTCCATGGAACATCATTCTTCCTCCAAATATCCGTCCTGACTCGTCTATTCTGAGTTCCGCAGGCTATGTTTCTCTTCTTAGATTATCCATTAGTTCTTGATTAAGTTGGTCTTCATATGAGCTTTCGTCTCACCATGCGCGCAAAGTAACGCGCCAGGTTTTCCACAACTTATCTATTGTACAAAGCTCAAACTCACAATCACTTGAATACCGGAGTCAGGTGTGGGGTGGAGTTTCGTCTACTTCGCTTTCCCACTCTTGATCGGGGTTAAATGAAAGACCGTCCGAGTGATCGATGATCCTTCTCTAACATCTACTTTGTAGCCACTGACCCACCGTCGGGCAATTGCTTTGTTATCCCTTTTCCACCGCTATTATTTTGGTTTTCGTTCTTCGGAACTTGCCTCAGCAGTTCTTCTTCGTGTAACCTTTTCTCATCTCCCTCGCACATAGACAGCTAATCACCTTCATAAGGTTGCTATTGCTCATTTTTTCTCTTGGACTTCTAAACTGTGTGGCACTCTCCCACTTTTTGTATTCCCATCCACTAACAACCTTTCACATTCAAAAGCAGGATTAACAAACTGGTTCTTATGTGAGTGCGCCCTTCACGATTCTCCTTAAAGTATCTCTCCTGACCCTGGGGTTTATCATTAGACCCGTCAACTAGCTGGAAGGCTACACTGAAGGACATGGCAGTGGACTGTGAATCGTGCCGATCGTGTTGTCGTTCTCTATCGAATGAAAATGAATGGAAAAGTACGTTTGCACAACTGGATTGTGCTGTTTTGACTGCTGCAGCATTTCCGTCTGGTGCACTCCCTGCTATCCATCGACATTCGCTCGTTTTACGGAAAATTGTCCGCCAAAGCGAGACCACACCTTGACGTGGTGTGAGGGCTTGCGTGCCTTCATGATCCAACGAGCTATACAGGATGACTTATCTCAAGCCGAAGATCCAATTATGCCTGGAAGGTCAATGGGTAGAGGCCTGACGAAGTAGTCTCCTGGTTCTCCAAGTAAGGGGTTGATCTGAGTTAGCAGTTCAGTCGGAAAATCGGGTGGAAGAATAATTGATCCAAGTAGATGGGTGCCCACTCAGCTGTACCTCGCTGCCTTGCGGTCAGGTTCTTGTCAGAACCAAAGGCTTTGGTTAAGAACCTTAATCGTTAGGACCAAATGGTGTAAGAAGTGTATCGAAAAATCGATGCGCCATGCATTGGTATTAATTGTGAATGATATATTAATAACAGCGTTGTTGGTAGATGTAATGCGCCAACATTTCGAATACCGTGGGTAGCCTTTCTCAAGGCAAGTTTTACAATCAAATGACTGTGGGAACGTTCACACGCCAACTGATGTTTAGTTGTCTGTGTGTACTTTGAACTGTGGGTCGGGTGAGAGAAATAGCTGTCTTTCACGTCATGCCTCCCCGTGGTGGTAGGGCCAACTAAGAGTGGTGAACTTTGGAATGTTTGTTTCTCAAGGATGTTAGGGCTGTCCATATCTCCAAAATCTCCGCTCCGTCATTCCGAATGATGCATGTGGGGTGGGTGCTTGTCGCCAGAGCCTCGGCATATTTACGTTCAGCGCGGGTTCTGAATCCACGTTGGAGTACTTTTGTGTTTCATAATGTATGTTATGTCCCTCTGCTATGGCATGCAGAGCGATGGCTGAATCGCGCCCAAGTTTAGATAGGGTCGTCTTATCCGAAGGCCTGCACTTTTTTCCTTCTGTCATCAGTTTTTGCTGGTTTGTCCAATGTATTCTGCTGGGCACTCCTTGCAACTGATTTTGTAGATGCAGCTGTCTTGGTCTTGCACACTGACTTGAACTTTAGCCTTTGATAATTGGCGCTTCAACGTATTATCCATCCGGAAGAAAGTGTGAATATCAAAGTCACTGAGGACTCTTCTTATTGCTTCTGAAGTACCCGATCTGTACGGAATTCCGAGCGGGGTCGTTTTCTTTTTCTTTTCTTTCTTCGTCTTGGTTCGTGAAATGCAACTTTTTAGTTGTTTTCTCATGAGGCGTGGCGGATAGTGATTGTCTTGCAAGATATCGTCTAGACATCTTAGTTCTTCTTTACGTTCGGTATCATCACTGAATCGCTTTTTAACTCTGCTGGCTAGCGAGGAAATAAGTGTCTGTATCACGCATTGTGGATGAACTGAACTGAAGTCCAAATAATTATCCGAATGTGTGGATTTCCTATGAATGCCAGTACTGAATTTTTGTGAGTCACTAACTTCCAGCCGGCAATTTAGGAAGCTGATGACTCTACTGGTGTCTTCTGACTCCATTGTGAACTTAATGGATCTGCACTGCTGATTGAGAGCTTGAAGAAAATCTTCTTGTGCCGGCTTGATGATTGCAAATGTATCGTCGACATACCGTACGTACAAGCGTGGGGGGTGAATAAATTCCATCAGAGCTTTCGATTCTACTGAATGTAGGAAAGGGTTTGCTACGATGGGGGATATGGGTGATCCCATGGCCATACCATCCGTTTGCTTGTTCAACTCATGTTTGAACGTGAAGTATGTTGACATGAGGCAAAGTTTTATACTCCTGATAATTCCGGATGGAGTCAGTATGGTTCGCTCTTCTAAGGAAGTGTCTGATACTAACAATGAATGTAAATAGTGCATACTGTCTTGAATGGGTACACACGTATATAGAGATTACATCAAAACTCACAGCAACTTCATCGATTTCTAGTTCAAAGTCTTTCAGCATATGGGCGAATTCGAAAGCGTCATTGACATGACTTACTACTATCTTTTGATAGGGCTTTAATAGTCCACTGAAATAGTTTGCCAGTTTGTATGTTCTACAAGAAGTGTAGTCTTCGATTGGACGAATGGGTATGTCGCGTTTGTGGATTTTTGGTAAGCCGTAAAATCTCCCAGGCCTGCTTGTTTTTGGTGTTAATAAGAACCATAGAGATTTCCCGAGTTTTTCCTTCAAGCCAAATAGGTACTTGTTTGCATGGGCCTTTGATTTATTGAGTGGTGCATTCACTCTTTTGTTTTTTCATAAGGTCCATCCCGTAGGTTCTCGGCGACCTTTGACTCGTAATCCAATTTGTTGAGAATAGCTATAACATTCCCTCTGTCCGCTTTTGTGATGTGGACCGTTCGATTTTGTTTTAGGTTCGTCAGTACTTTCCTTTCTTTTACTGTGATATTTGATGCAATTGGCTGTTGCATGTCCTCAGCCTAGCCTGATTAGCGTTTTCTTCTGTAAGGTTCGATAAAGCTTGTTCCAGTGCTGGCACAATTTCTTCGACCACTAACGGTTTTACCTAGAGATTGAAGCTCAGACCTTTATGTAGTGATTGTAACTCTGTAGATGTCAACCGTCTGCTGGATATGTTCACTACGATATTTTTGTTTATTATTGTAGGTTTTTTGACTTTCGACTTCGATCCGTTCCCGGTCGTGTTTTTCGAGGGTAATTTTGCGGACTTGCGTTTGTCTTGTTTGGCATGTTTTAAACGCATGTAGTCGTCGTTGCTTAACGACGGTTCGAACTTTTTCGAGGAATTCCGCTGGAAAAAAATGTTGCAGACAGTCATCTATATTCCGTAGTCGGAAGCATATTGAACGTATGTTTACCGTACAGTCGTGAAAACGTCGTCGAAGGAATGTACGCGAAGCAACCAAGGCGGCTTTCACAGATCGAACATCATCATCGTTCAGCGTTAAACAGCAAGGCAAGCCTCACCGACCGCTGCCTTTCCCCAGAGTTACACGGTTATATGAAGAGTGAATATCCAGAGGGGAACAGGGAGTGGACCTGAACAGGCGGGAAAAGATAAGATGCTGCTGCATCCAACACACGAAACACTGCCTAACTATACGAAGGCACGAGCGAACTGAATTATCCTGGGGCCTAACAGCGAGTTTTGGGGATAACATTATGCTGAAGACAACGTTGACTGAAGGTGCGGTAACTGAGGCAGTTGGTAAACTTTACCAGAGCAATACCATTGGTAACCAGTGTTAGTTACATTATACCGTTCACAATTTAAACCCTAATCGTTCATCTTCCTAGCGGCTGAAACAGGGTTTACCGTCTATCAGTCCCCATGAGTTACACGCCTACAAATAATTCCATAGTGCATCGGTCCTCGCGCACGATAATCAGGACCGTGCCGCTTATTGCATCGAGCGGGATGGGGAGCGATAAGTATGCTACTGCTTAGAATTCCCTCTTGTATTCAACCTGTCTCTTCCATCTTCAACCCAATCTCTTACCCCTCTGCCAACCTATACTGACCCCACTAAAAACAGACTCAATACTCCCAACAATTATTTGTCATATAGTGTAGTAAGTGGTTTTCAATCTCCTAGCTCACATGTTCTCAAGCCTCGTCAGCATCCAAATTTCGGCCCCTTCAGTGTGCGCACTCATGCAATCTGGCCAACAGGCGTGTTTAACTCTGACAGTGGACTCACTTTCGATTCAGGTCTATTGTGTGAGTGAAACGCGCATTCACGATTCGAGTAGAGTAATTCAATCAATTGTGCTTAATGTCTTATCAAGATATTCCATGCACACTTCGAAAGACGAATCAGCTCACGCTGTGGGTCAACGCCGTGTAGGAATAGTCTTGGGTAAGAAGGCTGAAGCAGTCCTTCTAGACTGGATCCCATTCAACAGTCGCTTGTGTGCCATGAGACTGCAGGTATCAGTCGGCATCCGGGAGTATAGCAGCGTTAAGCGCAGTTTATTTGTCATCTCGGCATACGCTCCAACCGACTGCAGCACTGACATGGTGAAAGGCGAGTTTTACGATAACCTCGTCACTCTTGTTCGGAAGAGCATAGAATCGGATATTGTAGTAGTAGCAGGTGACTTTAATGCACAAGTTGGAAAACTGAGTGCATCGGAGTCCTGTTTAGGTGGGCGATGCG
The DNA here is from genome assembly GCA_008360955.1 of Fasciolopsis buskii. Taxonomy (NCBI): domain Eukaryota; kingdom Metazoa; phylum Platyhelminthes; class Trematoda; order Plagiorchiida; family Fasciolidae; genus Fasciolopsis; species Fasciolopsis buskii. The sequence continues at coordinate 152,038 of LUCM01004757.1, read as the reverse complement.
CCTTGCCTGCACAGCGAACTGACAACGAAGAGAGACTTCTCCAATTCTGTGCAGATAATCATTTATTCCTATCTAGTACGAATTTCCCACACAGTTCGCGTCGCACGGCCACATGGCGTCCTAGCTCGACAGGTGCTTTGAGTCAGATTGACCATATGGCAGTTAACTACCGTTGGCGCAGTTCTGTCCAGAACTGTAGATCATACTGGACCACGTACGTCGAATCGGACCATGCGTTAGTTTTAATGCGATTTTTGCTGCAACTGAATGGCCATCGACGGAGGCCACAAATCCGATTGGCTGTCGAACGTTTGTCTGATTCGGCTGTTCGCAACAGCTACGAACAGAAACTGTCCGAGGAACTGAGAACTGCGACCAGTAGCAATGTAGACGATCAGTGGGATCGACCTAAGCAGGCTATGCATTTGGCAGCAAATTTCGCCTGCGGTCCCAGGCCTAGTATTCATCAAAAACACTGGATCTCTCAAGCGTCGCTAATTCTAATGGAACAAAAACGCGAGCTGCCCAACTGCAAAGAAGTGAATAAGATGCGTCGACAATTGCAGCGTCAGTTGACCGTAAGCCTTGGGAATGACCGCGAAAACTGGTGGGTTAAGGTAGCCGAAGAGATGGAAGTGGCGTCCGCTCCAGGTAACAGTCAAAGACTGTTTAAGCTTATACGCGACAGCGGTGGGCG
>LUCM01004757.1:113895-150738 GCA_008360955.1 Fasciolopsis buskii | reverse complement strand
ATGACAACGAACTTCGTGAACCTGTTGCGAGCATTATACTCGCATACATATGGTCGCGTGAGGGTATACGGTGAACTATCAAGTTCACTCGAAACAACTAGTGACGTTCGACAAGGATGTCCCATCTCTCCATTCCTGTTCAACTTCATTATGGACAAGTTGATGGAACATGCTTTAGGAGGTCTCCGGGATGTAGGAGTCGAACTGGAAAGTGGAGGAAAGCTATGCGACTTAGATTACGCAGATGACGTCGTGTGCCTGCTCGAGTCTGCAGACCATAAACAACGCGCACTCGACAGACTCTCGAGATCGGTTGCTCGGTTTGACATGTGCTCTGCACCTCCAAAATGCAAAGTGCTGTTACAGGACTGGACGACAGCAGCGCCGAACTTGATATCAGATGGAGAGGAAATAACGATTGTGGACCGTTTCACCTACCTTGGTAGCTGCGTGTCGAACGATGATAGCTCGGAAGTGGAGGTAAACACGCGTATATCCAAGGCTCGGGCAGCTTACGCTGGACTGAAGCACTTGTGACGTCGGCCTGATACTTCACTGAAGTTGAAAGGCCGTGTGTACTGTGGTGCAGGGCGCTCAGCTGTTCCCAGAAGCACGCCGTCAGTATAGCTTGAATGATGTCCCAATGAATATCGAAATCATTATTCTCACAATGGCATAGATATTTCCAAGACATTAACAAAGCGAGAAGTGGTACAGTAAAATTCTGACACTCCGCACTACGTGCTCGACGTGAGTGCAATGAAAGGATCATGACCCATAGCTGCTAGGGTCCACATGAAGGGGGCCGGAAATCGCGATCCATTCGACCGCATGGGAACACAATAGATAGGGTGTGGTTGATTCGAGTGGTGCCGCTACAAACGAACGCAGCTATGGTTGCTTGTATCGCTTCATAAACATTGTCGTTCGGCGTTAAACGGTATGCAAGCCCAACTAACCGCTGTCCTCCTCCATAAAATGAATATGCTGGGGGACAGGGAGTGGACAGGAGGGAAAATACCGTTTGCATCCCCAGTAATTGGCGCAACCAATTACTTTGTACTTACGTGCTTTAATTTCCGTTGTTATCTCCCAACACAAGAAAATAGTGGAAAAGAAATCAAAGGACCAAAAGAGAAGACTACTAAAACGAAAGTTTTCCAGAAGGGGGGGAACCACTGACCATGATATTTAGTCACATCGTTTTACATGATCCCATCTACCGCAATCCGGTAGTCTAGCTCGGTCTACTCGGGATAGTCCACTAGTTGTTCTTCATAACCTTTCTCCCGTTAGAGTTTAGCCATCTCTGCCGGTAGACGACAGCTCGTCATTTGGCTCTTTACCACGACAGATTTAGTGATACATGCAGTTTCGTTTCGGGCTTTTAGTAACCAAAGAGAATGCTTCTTCCACTACAGTCATGCAAGAAGCAGAGCATAAAAACTTTCAAAGCATTAGCTGGCACTAAGAATAGCGTACACCGAGAGAGTTGGTCTGAGGGAATGCGGAACATGCCTTAACCGTCCTAATTTTCGAATTCAATTTGTTTTTCATTGGCTGCCCTATGACCAATTAACCCAAGCAAACAAGTGCAGACTGACAAAATCACCTGGAGCGTTTGATATGCCATGCCGCAGTATCATTTTTGTAGGCGAACTTTGCGATATGCGTGCTGATGAGTGATCAAGCAATGAACAACCATAATTGCATTGGGGAAAGGAGAAATCAACTCACCTTGCAGATGAACTCAACCTCCGTGCGCTCGATATCCCTTACAACCATGATATTCATCTTCGAAAAGTAATGCAAGGCGAGCTCATTAACAGCGTCACGCAGAATACTCTTTTGTATCAGTAAAACATTGCAACCCGCCTTCTTCACAGCCTTCACTATGTTCAAAATATACTGTCGCTCTTCTTTTAATATTCGATCCATTTGTGTGTAATCGGTAACGATGACATTATTTTCCATCTAAAGGTAACCGTTGCATCAAAGTCACAAAGGACTTACGTCCGTCTTAGGAGGGGATACGCAGAACTGAATCAATCCTATCTTGGCTTTTTCTACCCGTTTGATCGTACAACCAGCGGCCACGCGTTGAGTTAAAATAAGTCCATCAACAAGCTCTGTGTCTTCGACCGTTCCTCTGCAATGAAACAAATTACCCGAGATAAACAGACGCTGTGATCTTAGAGAAGTGTTTCCATCTACGAAGATATTTCACAACTACTAAGGCCATGAAAGCGAAGACCAAACAACCGCATCGTTATCCTTACCCGGTACTCCACAAACCTACTGCCTACAAGTGTTTATAATGCATACAGACAATTCCAAGTGCCACAGAGTTCACGACTCACCCCAGTTTTTTCACGACTCGGATGTCATCAAGCGTAACAGAATTAGGACAGCTCGGATCAACCACATCCAAAACTGCTTTGACCGCAATGGGAGCCAGCGCGTCTGAATGTTGGGAGACCACCTTTGAGTTTAAGGAGGTAGTAGCAACCTTCGTGAGCTGTTCGAGACTGCTTAATTCGATAGGAATAGACATGGAGTCTATTATTTCGCAAGCCTTTTTGGCGGCCTTCTGAAATGCATCAGATATCGTCGTTGGGTGGATACCCTTATCAAGGAGTTTTGAGCAAGCATCTAACAGACTTCCAGCCATAACGACGACAGTTGTAGTCCCGTCACCGGTCTCAATATCCTGAGCTTTGGAAAGTTCAACTAACTGGGAAAACTAGTTACACGAACAGAAACTGACCATCTTAGCAGCTGGATGCAGTAATTTCATTTGCTTAAGAATGGTCGCACCGTCGTTCGTGATAGTTACATCCCCTTTGGGTTCTTGTATCTAGAGAAAAAAATAAAACAAATCACTTCACTTTACCATTTTATCCATACCCTTTGGGCCAAGACTAGTGCGAATGGCATCCGCAACAGCTAAAAGGTAGAGTCAGATGGGTAGATTAGATGCAATACCTTTGGCAGCGACAATATTACTGGATCGGATAGCTGCAGGTTTACTCCGCTCTTCATACTGGCCCTCCTTTCCACTGGATTGACCGAACGACGACGACTTGCCCGTGGACTGCGCCGTTTGTGTCATCACGAGAGTTGAGGGTGCTACGATACGCTGGCGCGCACGATGAAGTAAGGCCTCGGTTCGGTAAAACGAAATGTACCTTCCAGTAACAAATAGATAGAATACTACCAAATTAAGTAGATTTGTGCAACTCCTTGCTGCTCATTTCAGACTGAATCTCTTAGAAAGGCAGTGCTCGGGGGTGAAGTCATCGGTCTTGAGTTATCTCCAAGGCCTGAGGCTTCTACGCCCACTGGTCCCCGGATCTTTAACATCCTTTTGTCCGGATAATGAGGGATCGTTCTTGAAGCCTTGCGGAATTCATCAGGATAGATGCGCTTAATTCCAACGGTCCAGTTCAGTTCAATTGGCACAGGTCCTGAGTGACCCAAAGGGACAAACGAACTCCGACATTGATATGCACTCAAAATAGCATCAGAATCTGCAAAAGTTACCCCCCTCGCGATATCACTGGCGTTCTAGCTGCCTCGCTTCAGCCTCAAAGCAGTAGTAGCGGAAATACTATTTTCTGAAAGACAAGAGAACTATAAATCCTTGGCGGTCCCAAACAGGTTTATAATGTCGAGTTACATATGAATCACCTGAATAATTACTGAACAAATCCCACCTACCTCAGCGATCTGAAGATCATGGATGTAGCCCCCGATATGATTGAAAAATTGCTTGCCTTTTTTCTTTTGTTCTTTCGTTAGCCGAAAAAGAATAATTTTGCAGAATTCCCCTCGCAATGACACTGATTTTGGTCGTTATTTGTTGTCTGCGTGATACATTTAACTCTTTTTGCTTCTGAGTCCCACTCTCTGCATGAGGCTACTTTGCTGAAATTTGGTGTATTCATTAATCACCTTGGATTGAGACAGCTTGTTTTGTTAAAGTCCATTTTCATTTTACCCTCCACGTTGACGGACCGTGGACGTTCAGTCCGTTTAGGTTGTTTTTTGGGGGGTCACGCTGAGGAATGTGTTTGTTGGGTCCCATCAAGCGTACGGGAACTCTTGTATTTGCTTGAACCACCGGATAGGTGCTTTCTACTCTATTCCTTTTAATCTAGCGTCCAGTTTGCACAGACTTTTTCTCCGATTTTTGACTACTTTTCGGCTGGATGGTGACTGAGGTTGAATGTTAACGGTGCGATCGCTGTTTACATATTTCCCCATCTCACAAATAGTACCCTAGAATTTGCGGAACAAATTTGGCTTTTATTGGATTTCGCAGTAAGCTGGGTTATGCGTTGCTCTGAGGTTTCCAGACGCTCTACAGGACGTGCGAAATTTATCATTGATCGACTAAGGCTGTGAATCGCTGATCGACTGCACTCGGACTAGGACTCGTGCGTTCTTCGTAACAGTCCTCTGACAATGCCAGTCACTCTAAGTATGAAGTCAACAAATGGCGACAAGGACGAAAGCGTGACATGGATGTTCTGTGCATGCATCGGGCATTCACCAAGCCCTATGAATGGTTTTTTGATCACGGGTCCAGAATTGACAACTCCAACGGGCACAATACCAAATCTGTCATTGAACTGCAGCGTATCACCTTATGGAAAGGCTAGCACAATAAATGAAAGCATTAAAGTGAAGACGGAATAGCTGGTTGGTAGCTGTTCATCAACGGCTAACTTTGAGGACGAGTTAGGAGGTACATTGTCAGTCCGCTCCATGGAGGTTAGTGAACGTAATAACAATTTTACGTTCTGTTTACAAGCGGCCCGAGTTGAACGCTGGAGGAACAGAATATACCAGTTATGCTTTAAAGGTGGGACCGGAAATTGTCAACGGTACCAAGCCACCGCTTATATGTTATACCCCTAAAATCTCCTTTGTGTGGATCGGGCAAGAGCTGGGCTCCTATCATGTGGTAGACATCCTGTTATATGCCGGAAGTTTATAATGGAACTCCAAACCCATGTGGCAGAAAAATTGTCCGCTGCATTTTTACGAAGGAAAAGCGAGGAAGGCGACGGGAGGTGCGTTATACTCCCATCGCAGTTATGTCATGGAGGGGAGTTTGGGATTTTGGGAGGCTTTTTTGAGCTTCCGCACAATGTTGCCCAGTAGCTGCCAAATAGGATGATTGTTGGCATCAACATTGGTCGGTTAGACGTGAACGAAACTCCAGGTTTAGCTGTGCCCGTGGAAAGCAGCATGATTATCTTAGAGCAGATGGAGTGCCCCGCCGACCTAGAATCATTTGCCACGCTTGAGCAGACAGGGAAGCAACAACCACATCCCTTGCATTCAAATTGGGTTGAGAACGCTAACAAAATAACCCAGAACGGCAGAAACCGAGGTTTCGATAACTGGCTGAGTTTTTGTTTCTCAGTGGGCAGGATTGGTCGGAGTCGTTTTAGACATTTGCGTAGAACAGTAAGGGTAACTTCTAGTCTGGTGGGGTCGCCCAAGAGGTAGCATCCGTTGCTCTGGTACCAGCCAAAATCTGAAATTCATGACGCTAGGCACCGAACGTCGACCGATGCAATGCTTATGGTTCATGGGAGAGCATCCTGTTGCAACGTGCCTTATATTCCTAAGAGTGGAAATATCATCTCAGTGGGAGGGGGCCTGAAGACGACGTTTATGATTTCCATGCCTAAGGTGCTGTCACTGTGCCTGAGATTGCAATAATGAAAGTAGGTGCAATGTAGTAGGCTGTAGCGGCTGCCATCAGTTAATGCATACGAAGGTCGCAGAGCCCCATCGGCAACTGGTGCTAGTACTAAATTATGGAGTGGCCAAGTGTCACTCTGTATACTTGCCACGAAACTGAGATCGGCCGGTCGGTAGGTAACAGATTAAGCACTGTTGGATAACGGGGTTTGACACGACCCCTATAAGTTCGGACTCCCTGGCCCGGTTGTGCTTATTGGAGCACCGCGGGTAGTTGACGACAAAAACGGCCGGTCGGACCGTGAAAGTCAGGTCCGCTAGCAGTGCGTTTCACGTGTGTCCAGTGGACCACAGACAGTCCGTGAACGTCGAAATTACAGTCGTTTAGAGGGAGCTACTGGTCAGAAAGTCATCCGAAGGGACAAAGCACTGACACAGTTAACTGATGTTCCAATCGGAGAAAACGAGAGATGCTCTAGTTTTGATTTTATGCGACGTCCCGGAAGCACTTTGGGTTCTGGCGCATGTTATTGGGTCGAGTGGAATTCGGTCCATGAAGAGTGCAGCGAGAATAGTTCCGGCCAAATAGCCGTCCGCACCTACAAGACAACACAATTTAGAGCATAAGTTTTCAAATGATGGAAACTTGCTTATAAGGTTCACATAATCCATGTAAAAGGCTATGGGAAAGCGATGTCACAGCGGTGAAGCAAATCAGAAGCTTTTGGCCTATGTCGCAATGCTTGTTCCATAATTCCAGAAAGCCGGAGGAACTGCGTTTAGATTGGTGCTGCGTCGCGATGCAACGTAGACGGTCTGCAGCCAAAAATCAGCCCTTTGCAACAGGATGTCAGTGATTTTTGCAACACAACTACTTCCCGTGATGAACATTATTGGCTCTACACATTTCTCCGGTTCTTGAAGCCCAGGTAGGGCCCATCGTCATTTGAATTTCATGGCCTCTGCAGCTTCCAAATTGGTAACGGACCATAAAATGTCTTCTGTACTTAGTGTTCTTGATCGTTTGCTCCTGGTGGCGGTGCGGTTCCGCATAGTAACTGCTTGTGACATGGGGCATCACTGTTGTGTGTGAGACCTCAACACCAAGACGGACAGCTGTTTTTCCTGTTTGCCGATATACCGGCAACGAAGCAATTTATCAGTAGTTGTCAAATCATTGCGACGGACATGTATTTCACGAGAGTGACACTACTTCCCGACAGAAGGCCCCTGCAAAAATATCCACACGTATGTCTTACAAGGCATCGGCGAATGCGGCTGCCGTCTCACACTAATTCCCTTATATCATGATGGTACAAAATTTCCTTTGTAGAAACCATAGGTCAAACCACCCCGTCTAACAATACCGATCTCTGCTTCCAATCAAAGACAAAGCCCCGGTTACCTAAAATCGACCCCAAGCAGTCTACACGAAGCTTTCCCTTTGTTAACGCCTTCTGTGTCCCTAAAAGGAAGGCACTAAGCGGTCAACAGTGCAGAATGAAAATCCATCCGGTAGCCACTTCACCCCACAGGCTCGCCGCTGCAGTCCGATTCTGTCCGAATGCCATCTCAGGTGAAGAATCATCCTCTACCGCACCTGGTTTTGATGTTATTCCAAATTTGATTAGATTCCGACCATCTCACTGCCCGAGGATAGTTGGTCAAAAACTGACGTCAGAACCATCCACACTAGTTTTAGCCCTTAGAGGGAAAGTTGATATCTACGCTCCACTGTGATGCAATCCTATATCAAAGCTAGCCTCGTTTTATTTGAGTCACTCCCCCTTTATAACCAACTCATAGCCGAAACCCTACTTTCATCGAGCAGGTAACCCAACATCAAGAGCCCATCTGCCTGTTTCTTTGGAAGTGAGAAATTCCAATATAGCCCCAACCGCTGACGTCTTCCTTAATTCTGTCTACCGTTTCACCGATTGCGCGCGCCCTATCGCTAATCGTCGTCATGCCGAGCCCCTGGGTTACCAAAAGTTCTCACAAAACCCACTCAAAAATTACAACTATTCCCCTGAGCGTGAATCCTCCTACTCAGTCAGTGGCCTCCCTCGCGCTGCCCCCGTAAGAACCTTTCCTTTAGCCCCTAAGCACTGACACCATAGTTTGGGTTACCAGGCCAACTTCGTTTCGTACCGTTTTTACCAACCGTAGCCAAAGCAATATGTCAAATAAATATGCTCCCTCAACTTCCCATCGGTTGCGCTATCGCTTGTAACTTCTCACCCAAGACTGACCACCTTTTTCTCGGAAGGCACCCTGTCATTTCAAGCGCCTCGAATCCCATCATCCCTGGGTTATAACAGAAAACCTGTGCTGTTTTTGCCCCACTTTCTCCTTGTACTTATAACCCTGTTCATACCAGTGCACTCCGCCTCTGGACTGCAAAAAGCTCTTCAGTCAAGCATTTGGCATTCGGATTCTGCGGCACCAGAGGCCGAATTCCGGCCGCCGCCAACAGCTCTCAGACTCGCTAAGGGCGACTGCATTGAAGGTCACCCAATACCAGTTGGGCCAGAACTCTGAGGACCTAGGAAATTGTTTTCTCAGAAGCCCTATATTTCGGACTAAAATGGCCCATATAAAGGTTTTAATACCTACAGACTCCCAGTCTTCAGTGAATAAACATGAATACCTACCCAAAGTTGCTCCCGAAATGAATCCGGATATAAATGACATCATCGGGAGGTGGATCGTGCACTCAGCTCTATCGAACCGTTATGTTCTGTGAGGTCATACCATTGTTGATATCAGCAGGTCCACCCGAGATGAAGGCCATTTATTATAGGAAAAAAATTACTATTCATGCCTGAGTTTGCTGATGATTTCATTTGTGTGGTTCCCTCAATGTCCCTTCACCCTATTCTTGGGTGCTTTTATCAATCGCCCAACTCGGTTGCCCCCGATGTTGTACTTATCATTAGTGCCTTTAACTGTATGGCTCGAGAGCTATTCTGCTCCAGCGCAGTGGCTGGTGAATCACTGAGTCTTACGTCAGGTGAGCTCCCTTCACTGCCTCTCGTTGCCTACTTTGCTTCCCCTCCTGTATCCCTACAAGAGGCTGGATGCAACGGGTTGCATAAAAAATCAGGGAGTGTAACCTTCTCGATTTGATGTCTACAGTCGGTTTTCCGGCATGACGAATAAGAAGCCAGACAGTGATCGTAGAATGGGTACTTGCACCATTTATAACGGCAAGAATAATACTAGTGTATATTTCTGGCTTTACGAGAAACACGCCCAAGGCAAGATCAAATTTTTACAAGGATGGGTTACAGGGAATGCGGAAAATCTAAAGCAAAAAGGAAAAAGATGTGAGAGCAACCTTCAGTTATCTAAGAAGTTAATTATTTAATGCATATTTCTCGACATACGAAAGTCATGCGCAAGGCAAGATCTAAATTGTGCAAGGAAGTCACAATGCAGACACAGAAAACAGAAATCAGAGATGCAATGCAATGTGTTTTCGCTCACAGGATCATAACAGACCGTGTGATTTGCTGGACATGAGGTTTCGAGTTTTAAATCAAAGCTAGGTAATGTTTCGTTAAGATTTTCCCGTGGCTGATTATCAGTCCCGCACTGCGAGTAATGTTTGAATGCATCAAAGGTGCGTATCGCGTGCGCAAAATTTGGCTGGAAGTCAATGGCTGTTGCTGTCAGTTGGCCAGGATCGTCGAAAATCAAAAGGGTTATATGGTGACGATAAAGATCAATATGGATGGGATAACGGGATGGATGGGTCAAAATCAGACTGGACATCATATAAGGCAGTAAAACGCAAAAAATCTGGAGCCACAGTCAGTCGAGCAAGGAAAGCTCCGACAAGGGATGGGAATTGTGCAATTTTAAGACTGATCCATGAGGTTTGTTTTGGGCAACTTTGATTTCATAAATTGTAGCCTGGTCCAGAGGTCAAGGTGCAGTTGGAGAAGACGAAGGAGAACCTGAATCAAATGAAGCAATGTCTGGCGGACTCGCGTGTAGAACAGTTGCCAGGAGCACCGGTATATTGCCAAAGTTCGCAGACCAGACTAGTGATTGATGAAAAACGACGGTCCTCAGCTGTTTTCTAATATCAAGGTGCATCGTGAACGTCGGTTTATATCAGATGCCAAAGAAAATGCTGTCCATTCCTGAGTCCGTTTTGTATGGATTCGGCGGAAGAATTTTGGGAAGGAGCAAGAGGAAGCCAGTGCACAATGTTGCGCGTGAACCTAGGAGCTAGAGTGCTGTTTACCACAACAGTGCTAGTGGGTGGGGCTGACCGAGTGCTGGCCACCCAACCTGAAAAACACCGTTTTGGAGTGAACGCAGGAGGTATAATCCGCCAACCTAGCTGCACCCGCACACCGCTGCAGCCCAGCTGCCCGCCCGATGTGCGCCGGCCAAAGCGGTGGACATGACCGCGCCCCACACTATTGTGGTAACCCCGGCGTACTCGTGATGTGGAGGAAGGAATTCAAACATGGTATGTTCAGGGTAAGGGAGACGTCATTATTCCAGGATTGGCTAATCGCAGGCTAGCGGAAACTGCCGTAGCTAGAGCACGGGGTAGATGTTTCCATCCAAGCAGAACTATACGGCCTGGAAGATGGAGAGATAAAAACCGGACGGCAGCCGGGACTAGCTGCTAGCTGCGGATTAAAAAGCCATCAATCTTACGGGCGGCTCAGAGAAGGAAGTTACTGGAAAGCACAGTGGAAACCAACATATATCGATGGTGGCTGAAGACAAAAAATGTTCGAGGCCAGCAGGTTTGGTAGATGAAAATGGTCACTAAGCTGAGAGACGATACCACGTAGGACTCTATGTTCGTGGAGATGGTATGAGGCCTGAAATGCCTGAAATGGACAGAGATATCGATTAAGAGTGAGAAAGGAAGAATCCAGAATTTTGACCTAATTTCGTCTGGATGACACCGTTTGCGTTCGTCAGAAACAAGATGATTTCAACGAGCCAGAGTCACATGCTTGGAGTGGAGAGTTGATGAAATGTGAATATGGCGTGTATTAGAGTAGCGGAAGTTTCGCGCAAGCAGATAAACATGTAAGGAGGACGTATACTGGTGTGACCCAGTGGCGAGCACATTCTATGGTGGAAAGGATCACCCACATCAGCCAAATGACTACCCTGGGAGGACCTTTAAAGAAAATGCAGTTTCGCGCGAGTAGTTGCTTAACTGTTATTCACACAGCTGCAAGGAACAAACGGGAGGGAATAAAAGAAAATATGATCAGGGAAAGAGACTGACGCAATGTGACTCTCTGGTTCTGAAGATAAAAATGAGAAAAACAGGAAAACAAGAAAACATTTGTGAAAATAGACTGGTTGGATAGGGTAATCAGGATTGCACCAGAAGTTGCTTTAATGATATTCAATCTAAATTAGCAATTTAGTTGTGGTGAACGGATGATGAAAGTTAGTATAACAATAGATACCCCTGGCAACATTAAAGCGAGTGTGGTGTTGAGTTTTACCCTCCATTCTAAGAATCTATTCCCCGTATATGAAATGCTAAGTCTACGTAAATGCGCTTTGTTGCACGTATTGAGTTCTGACCTCAAAACTTGATTGAACTTCGCAAAGAATGAATGCCGCCGAACAGCAGTAGGCCATTTATTCAGGAGTCTCCAGCATTTGACGAAAGAAATCAGACCTTTACTCTAGCTCCGCTGCTGGAACATCGATTTGTAAATGCATTTGCTGTGGAAAATTGGATGTCCGACGGGAAATTTTTAGGGACTTTACAGAGCACATGGCGGGAAAGTAAAGACGTCTATACAAAAGTCACAAAGTACTGCGTGAAGGCCTGAGCCATGGTGGGTCATGATTAAGGAGGCAGCGTTACGAGGAGCAGCCATGTAGGTTCTCGTTAAGTAAACACCGAATACTTAGGCAATAATTGGTCCACTTTTATTACCTCGGGAAATAAGACTAGGCAATATTTTAAAAGCGGTCTGGCAAAGGATTAATATGCCAGAAAAACCCTGTAAGGAAGCTCAAATGAGCCAAAGGTAAGACCGGCTATCCTTCTGGCCACAGCACTCAGAAAGGACATATGTTTGAAAAACCTAATCTTGTATGCATAATTAAGTTTTTAGATAATTTTTGAGTGCCTGCAGTCCAAAAGTAGTTTGATTTAGCTTGAGGAGGCCTATCGCGGCTCGGCATCCTTAGGTCATGCGGGAGCTTTTAGTAAAAGAATAGTCCATTTGGTTGGATGTACACCAACGGTTGTTTATGATATTGGAGATGTGTAGTTGGTTCATGAATTTGAAACTCGTGCACGATCATAGTATCAACAGCAAATAGAAATGGGGTTCCATGCGACTGAACAGTAAAAATGTTGTCACTGCGGGTCAGAAATAGGAGCGGGCCCATCACGCTCCCTTGCGTGATGCCACCGGTAATAGGGACGGAATGCGAAATTAAACCTCTAAAACACCTACTTGATTACTGTTGGAAAGGTAGGATTTGAAACACGACAGAGGGGTTACTGCTTCATCACAGCCCGTGGGCCTTTATAAGCGTCGGAAATGAGGCACGCTGTCAAAAGCTCTGACCATGTCGGGGTAAATAACAGTGAATGATTTTCTGACACCAGCTGCCATATCAAAGAAAGTAAGAGCGTCAACCTGGCAGGTTATGGTCGGCGAGATTCTATAAAGATTTGGTGAATAAATACCAAGATGAAGGAAACCCAAAAATATACTGCTTTGCCAGTCGTTCCATGCCAGAAGCAACGGGGCTGTCGTAGTACGATTGGTAATGCAGTGAAACCTTTTTATTGGGAACCTGCAGGAGATCTTCCACTGTTATAGAAATATGGCAAATTTGAATGAACTGTTAAAGAGGTTGAGCGACAGTATCGCGATTTCATTACTGCCACCGCGAGTAAGAATTGGTGAGATGCCGTCTTGGCTAAATGTTAACGATGGTTTCACTTGCAATTACCGTCAGACTTCTTCAAATAGATCGTTATGTATAAGCAAGCTCATGCTCCGTAGCATAAGGCAACGCCGGTGATTAAAGCAAGATTCAGCCGCCATAGATTTCGGGAACAACAAATTTAGATCATTGAAGGCTGCGCCGGGATAACAGGCTTGCTATTTACTACCAAGTACTAAGTAGCGAGCGATAAATTTGCCATGATTCGTACGTTTAAGTAGCCGAACAAGTTTTAGGGGCCTGTTTGGGCTATTTAGGTCCGGATGCCTTGTAATCCAGTCTTCGGTTAGTAGATGCCGACGGTTGATGAAGCTGCGGGAGGGCAGAATAATAATTTATGTTGCATGCAGCTCGATGTTTCAAATACGCATTTTGGAATTGGTTGATAATGAGCTTCGGGAGTACTACATGATGCGTGTAGCGTCGGTAATCTGCGTCGAACAACCAAGTGTTTCTGAGAACAGCGTATTGGGCTACCCATTGGTGGTCATTTTCCAAGAATTCCCTCGAAGATAGTCAACTAATTGTCCATATAAGGCTGTCGGAGCTGAATTTGGGTGTTTGATTTATTGTTTGAGTCGTAACCCGCAACAGCTACACAGTTTCCCCCACATGGACCACTATTTGACCAAACTTTTATCTGCCGACCACCTAAGAATACCGTCAGGTGCCACTCAATCCCGCTGCACCTAGCCCCACATCAAAATCAGTGGATGCCACCCAACATACAAAGGAATGAAGTATATTTTCAACCCGAAAACCGTGTGAATTACAGATCAGGTTATCCTGCCCCCTCTGATTACTGGTATGTCCCTTATACCCTGTCAAGCCCCCATTACACAAATTAGTGCAGCTTCTAGCAAACCTGTCTTCCTTCTTAAACTACCCCACTCCTGCCCTACCTCCATTGGATATGGCCCACCATACTCACCCTATGCATTGAAAGTGTTATGGTCGATGACCATTCCAAGGTTTTTGGAGCCGCAGACTTCATTTCTGCTACTAATTTTCCAAAAGAATCTATCCTTTTCCTAATATTGTGAAATTGACGTTAGTTTAAATATTGTGCGGTTGAATATTTTTATATGTTCGCGAAAAGATTCATAAAAGCCCGTTCTGTGATTGGCCAGTCCACACATCGATCAAGGGCACCCAACAAAACTATATAAACGATAGAGCTCACTTGAATTCTGACTTGTGTTGGTGGGTCACCAATAAACGCGTGGCAGTACCCTGTGTTCGTCTTCTCTCTTCCGCTAGCTGGCTGGACTGGCTGTTCTTATTTCGCGCCGCTTATTGTTCCGTGTGGCTGCTTATTCAAGGGAGCAGCAGATCTGTCCCATTCGTTGTGCGACTACGGGCCTTGAGTCTTGAGCCCGAACTTTTGTGTCTCCAACTTCTGTGTGTGTGTGTGCGTGTGTGTGTTCGTGTCCTACTAGGCTACAGGCTGTGCTCCTGTAATATCGTGCACTGCGAGTACTTCTGTCTTGTGCTTCAATGTGTGCGTAGACCAACCAAACTCTGCATCATAACAGAAACGTGGTGTATAATTCAGAGGGCAAACATGACCACGTCGAAAACGTCCCGTGTGGCTGAGTGTAATGCTGGAAAATTACATCATCCCGGCCCACGACTGAAGCACAAACCAGAAGTCGTGCTGAAGTCGCCTGACAGATCATCTACCGTCCATTTACAATCACGCTGCCCTGGGCCGAGGAGTCCCCACCCGAACGATGCAACACTCCTCCATAAAACGGAGGCCCCAAATGAAACAAAACTGGTTGAAGCTTTGCATAGCAGTCGCGGAAGTTAATTCAAAGCACAAAAATCCATGAATGAATGCTTGATGGACGAAAAATTGTCAAACCTGGCCAAAACGACCCGAGAGTAGAAAGGTGGAGGACAGTAGGACAGTAGTATAAAAATGGGCAACAAAGGCATGATTGATGAGCGGACATTGTCTTAGATATTAGCCACTCATGTGATGGGCTTGTTAGGCATAGTCAAGAACATCTAACGGTCAAGCTCTGCGGTTAGGAAGATTTGTCCCCTCACAGATCTTTGGCGTTGGGGGTCACATAAAGCGGCCTCCATTTCCAAACATACTTGAAGCAGGGATCTTTACCTGTCACTAGGGATCATGCGAGTTAATGTCATCGTTCTGTTTCACCACGGCCCGAAAAATAGATCACATTCACTCGAAAATATTTGGTATATGCTATTTTTGGGCCAATTTTTGTCGTGGTTTTTAGGAACACGAGAGATGGCAGCTATGAATTGGACGGTGGACCCTGTAGAGGAACTTGGATTTGTTCTTGCCGATAGCATGTTTAATCGAACGTTGACCGCCAAGCGCGGTCGCCATTTACGCATTACTCACGCACGCAAAGCCCGCACGTTTCTGTCAAAATATACTCAACCTCCTACCGATTCCGACCGTCTTTTCCTTGTATCGGTCAAGTGACAGGGTTGCCAGTATTGAAATCTTACCGAACCGAGTAACAGTGGAGCACAAGTGGTCACAGAGTTCAAGTACAGACGAACGAAATTCGAGGTTCGCTCCAGGACAATCGGTCACACAAATTGGGGAGCCCGACGTGATTCACCGGTCACGTAGGTCTATTCCTTTTTGCCGACACCCTGTTTGCCATTTTCACAGGTTAAATATTACCGTTGTTTTTCTTTACCGTGTTCGCTTATTGCTTTTACTTGTTGGTTCTTTCTGGCTGTGGTTTTCTAGCGATATTTTGGGCACATTTTTTCACACTACCACTTTCGCTTTTTAAAAGCGTGACGTCATGTCCACAGAACGAAAACCGTCGCCGGACCCAACAATAGGTTCACTAGCTCTCCACATGCTGACATTCATACCATCCGATCCCCATCTCCGGTTTACATTAGTCAAATCGGCGTTCGAGAATTACAGAATAACTAGAGACGCTAGCCGTTATAGATGGGTGTCTGGCTGTCTGCCTCCAGATGTAACCCTTCAGGTCACTGACATCACTGTATCTTCGCGCAGTTCCGACGCGTTGAAAGAGGCGGTTAAAGAAGTTCAACGCATCCGGCAATTGTTTCAACTGATCCAGCTCGAAAACAAGAAGCCCCAGAACTATCGCGGGAAGTGCGAAGTCTTAGAGGAGCAAAGTTCGGCGACGACCCGAGGCTAAGAGAGCTGTGGCTTCAAAGGCCCCCAATAAATCTACCTCTCTTGCTTAGTACCACCTGCAAATGTTCACCAGAAGAGAGCCGAAATCGCTGACGACATTATGTCACCCTATAGTCCGGTCGTCTCAGCATTGAATACTTTCTCATCTCCCAGGTACGCATTTTTCTGTTCGCAGGACGAATTATCAACCATTCCGAGGAGGATAGGTGCATCGCTACAGCGACCCCTCCTGCCATCCGCAGAAATTTACTTTAAGTACCATAACCGCTCTGGAAGCTTAGCGAAACCGGTGCGACCACGGCTGCACATTTCCGGGTGAGAAACGGGGAAACTGGTTTACCGGTCCGTGATCGCGGCACACAAAACCGGGCTAGCTACTAATCGTCGCCTCCTTACCGCCAAGGACTTGGCGGCTAACTGGCTATTCCTGGTGCCAAGGTTAGGGTACTCCCCCGCGGCCCGAGCAATTTGGTCGCTGCGCAGGCAGAGACGCTGCGAACGGCACCGACAGTCCTCACCCTCGATCTTGGCCTGAATCATAAACTTGGGTGTTCATTGTTGCCGACGTACCGTACTCCATTATTGGCTTAGACTTCCTCCAGCATTTTGGCCTTCCTGTCGACGCTCGGCACAGGAAAATAGTGGACCGCCAAACGCCGCCAACTCTGGCCGGATTATAAGCCGTCATGAACCAAATCACGCCCCAGTACTGTAAACCGCCAGCCCAACAGCCACATAACGAGCTATCTCAAGACTAACTGGACATATTAGGATACATCGGTCTACCCCCGCCGTGACTACCCACTGTAAAGACCACAGAACCCTGAACTTTTAGTCGGCTTCGTCCCTTAACTCCCGACAAGTTCTGCCTAGCCAAGAATGCGACCACGTGTTGAAACTGGGTACCATGCGACCTCCCAGTAATCCCTGGGCCTCGCCCCTTCACAAGACCCCTGAGTTGAACGACGACTGGCGACCATGTGGGGACTATAGAGCACTTAACACGGTCATCCTTCCCTGTAGGTACCCGATTACCCATATACAGGACCTCACTTCGTCGCTGTCCGGTTGCAGGATATTTAACCGCATAAATTTTGTACGAGCATACAACCAAATCCTCGTAGAGACAGACATAACACAGTTTTCGGACTGTTCGAGTTCGTGAGGAAGTCTTTTGGGCTCGGTAATGCGGCCCAAACTTTCCAAAGGTTTATACACGAGGTCACACGGGGCTTAGGGATTATGTAATGTGTACCTAGACGATAGCTTGGTTGCAAGCCACTCGGAGGAGCAACACTCCGCTCACCTACGTGCTCTCTTCGACCGCCTCAGCCAACATGGCGTAATGATTAACGCCTTGAAATGAGATCTGGGAAAACCCAGTGTCACATTCTGAGGCCATATCGTCTCGTCTTCAGGTATGGCTCCATTCGGGACTACTGTGAGCTTCATTCCTATCGACGGTTACGGCAGTTTGTCGGCCTGGTTAACTTCTATCAGCGTTTTGTCCCTCAGTTCGCAGAAATAATCACTATGCTTACAGACCTGTTACGGGAAGTTAAGCATAAGTTTGCGTTTCCCGAGGATGCGAAAGAGTTGTTCACTTCCATAGGGGCTCTACCACCAAAATAGCGCCACTCGCACATCCTGACCTTCAGCACCCATATCTCTGAAAACGGGCGCCCCAGAAACTCCAGTCGGAGCTGTACTCAACAGTACTCTGATGTTTCTTGGAAGCCTTTAGCATTCGTTTCCAAGCGACTGCAGCCGGCAGAGCCTAGATGCAGCATGTGGCAGGGGTTGCTCGCCGTCTATCTAGCTGTCTGACACTCCAGGCACGCATTAGAATATCGCCCATTCAAGGTTTTCACAGATCACAAACCGGTGGTATATGTGCTGCATTCAGCCTCTGACCGGTCTCGCCAAGCGAGATCCGCCATTTAGACTTTGTTTCATGGTTCTCTGTGGACATAAGACATATCTCTGGGCAGATGACTCCGCCAACGATAAACCTTGTATACACCAGCTTCGTTTGTCTCCTACACCATGTATCCACCTCGGAGCGATGGCACAGGCCCAAGCGATAGATCCTGATATCGACCAACGTCGACGAGACAGCACCTTAAACTTAGTGATCGCACTTATCACAGCGTCGCAGAATACAATTCTTTGCGACGTATCACAAGGTCGTCCAAGGCCAGTGGCTCCAGCAACTCACGTCATACCACATTTCTGGCGCGACACAACCTCGCCCACCTGAATGTAGCCGCTTCGGTGAGGCCAATGACAGAGCATTCTATATGGTTTAGCGTCAAACGTGACGTGCGCCAGTGGTTCCGCGCCTGACTCTAATGTCAGACAGCGAAAATCCATCGGCATATCAGAGCTCCGTTGGATAATTTCTCCGAACCACATTCACGTTGATCTTGTAGATCCTCTCCCGCCGTCTCACGGCTATGTCTACATAATCACCTGTGTAGACTGCTTTACTCGCTGGCCACAGGCCATAACAATCTCCTGCCTTACGTCAGAAGAGGCTGTGAGAGCCTTCCTGGCAGGCTGGTTAAGCATATTTGGTCGCCCCACTGTTGTGACCACCGAACGTGGCTCACATTTCAACAAGGAGTTTTCAAATACGATGAAAACACTTGAGTTTACGCATATGAGAACAACCACCTAAAAATCGCAAGCTAACGGTGGAAAGATTGCGAGGGCAGCTAAAAGCTGCTCTGTGATCTGGGTTCAATCGTCTTTAGAGCGAAATACTGCTGTTAGCTCTTTGGAGCCTTCGCAGTTCTGTTAAGGGACGACTGCGCCCTAAACCAAACGATTTTGTGTCTGGTTGCCCGCCTCACCTCCTCGAGGAGATAGTGTCCCCATCGAGACCCATGCACTTCAACTACGGTGACTATGCAAAACGTCTCGCAAAACACATGCAAAAGCTTCACGCCAAACCAATGCGGTACCAACGACCTTCGGGCTACATTCCAACCGCATTGAGTACTTTAACGCACGTTCTAGTGCGTGCTGATGGTGTTCGACCACCACTGCAACCACCGCATGCCGGTCCGTTTCGCGTGGTAAGACGCGGTCCTAAATCGTTTATTTTGGACATTGCCGGCCGACAAGAAACGGTGCCCATCGATCGTATTAAACCTACTACCGTGGAATGCAGGTCCAACAAAGGAAACATCTCATCTGATGAGTCCCGTTAACCTGGTCGAGCCAGGCCATTACCGGCGCCGCCCGTGGGCATTGCTGGTGTGACTGAAGCTACAAAACTACCAATCACACTCAAAGTTCCGGATATGCGGAGCAGCCATAGGATGAGTACACGTCCGTGACTGCTATGGAAAGTTGTTAAGTTCCGAATAATTCGGCCGCAACTTGATGTTTGCCTCTGTCGTGCAACCGAATTCTGCACCTGTTACAGCAGTTATGAGAGATCTAGGTTGAAAGCGGCTGATGTTAATCCCCCAAGAAAACGTTGTCCAATTAACACTAACCCGTATTTTTGAATCTATCTATGAATTATGCTCTTTGATGCGCTGTGAAATGTCGCCATTATGTTTGATCATGCGACCAAGTCTCTGTCTTCGACATATACAACATTATCATTATTATCATTACTGTTACCGCCCTGCCGCCCCCTCAGTTGGGACGGCATCAAAGAGCACCCTAGAATACCGTGGGACACAATTTGTGATGAATTTTCCTTTCATTTCGAGTCAGCAGACTAAACGAATTCTTTCGAGGCCTTCTCTGAAAAATGTCAACCCTGTTTGTTCCATCAAAGTTGTTTAATACCCTGTGTCTTCCTGCAAACCGGCCGCTTCAAAAACTGTGCTGATGTCATCATGGGAAGAACCGACGCAAAGCTCACTAGATATTGTTGCTTTGCAGATCTTATTCGCATTCATGATGACCGTTAGAGCGATAAATATACCGATAAACCCATTAGGTGATCAAGGGAACGTTGGGTCGACGCAATAGCACGCGTTTTGCGACTCATCACAGACTAGATACGGTTCCTCGGCATGCTTTTGGCGAAGGCCCTTAAGCGAATCACCATACGATGTCATGCTGTTCATTATGTCTAGGGTGTCAAATATGGAACCGGCAACCACACCCCGGCCAGCGAACCCATCAGCGGTCCTTGGAGTCATGGTTGGAGAGACGGTAAAGGGAGATTAATACATTGTCTCCCCAAAAGTGTGGTTCCGGAGAGACTCCACCCTTGTTGTTTACTAAAGAGTCAGCATGTCTGCGCATCATAATACTTTCGCGGCCAGCAACTGGGTGTTATTTGTCGGTATGTCGCGGCTTTACAGTGGGAGCATGTCCAGTTGGAAGACAAAATTACCCACCCAGCATCCAGGTGGGTGCCGAGTTGGAGCTAACTACCCATTTGTTCCTGTGTAGTTACGCAGGACCTCACCACCAGGTTGCATCTATTGCGTCTACCGTCAGAGTAAAAGTTAATGAAATACAATCGACAACCAGCTTACTCACTCCGTGCCTAGGCCTGTGGCAACTTTTGCAACGATGCAGAGGCTGCTCCAGATTGCAGAGGCCTGTGGCGTGGTTGGTGACACTGTTGCCTTATATCCCTACTATGCATTTCTTGTCACTAGAGGAAAATGTCCAGACAAAACCAAGCGCGTTAAGTTTGGTACAGAAAGAGTTTTTGTTGGTGTAGTTCAGGCAATAATCTTGGCCAAACGTCATCCATTAAAGAATCTATGACGGGCGGTCATCGATGATATGTTACGCGTTGGGGCATGACTAGCGCACACGAGTTATCCAAGAAGCCATAAGCATCAAGTGACCATACCCAATCCCCCTCCAATAACAGAACCGACAACAGCCCACTGTCACAGTAAGGCAAATTACGTGGGTACTTTGCCATTCCTGGAAGCAACTAGAGAGTGGTATTGGATCGCAAAGCGGAATAGTGCCTTCAGGAAAGCAATAGAAAGACATAAAACATCCTGCCGTCGGCCAGAAAATGATGGATCCGTCGCCTGTGTCGTGCGGAGAAGGGGCGTTGCAGTTTCTCTCCCGAATGCGTGGATTACTTTGGACCCGTTTCGTTTTGCAGCGGCCGAACGTGACAGAAGAGTTAAGGCTGTGGCTTCACCCGCTTACAGACCAGCGCGGTTTACTTCGAAATTGCATGTAAGCAGGGCACGGGCTCTTTTTTCACGGCGCTGATGAGTTTTATAGGTAGTCAGGCCTCGCGAAGGGGGGTATGCAGCGAGAGTGGCACCAAATTAGCGGAACATCTCGGAATTGAAGGAAGACAGTAAGTGTCGGCAAAAATGAAACTGGGAATTGCCGGTTGTGGACGGGAATCCAGTAACCGTATAACATCCTTCTTTTTCATTGAGCCGGAGTCGGACTCTAGAAGGTGGTCGCACCAGAGAATGTGAGAAGATTTTATGGCGTCGATGACAGTGATAAGGAGGAGACGAACTATTCCCGGTGGCCTTGAGATTCAGCTTCCGTGGCGTCTGCAAGCCAAACTACTCGTGAATAAAAGAGAACACGTGCTTCAAAGGTTAGTGCACTTGGACGAAAGATTTCGGCATGAAAGTTGGTTGTTGGAACAGAAATCTCAGGGGGTGGTACTCTGCAAATCTCTCGGTGGCGTTTCGAAGATGGATGTGCCCACAGTTGGAGAAAAGATGTTATTCGCCCCGTCACACCATGATGAACACTTAGAAACCAAAAAACCTGCACTAATGTTCCGTTAGTCAGGAACTTCTCAAGGAACTTTGCTCAGTGATCGGCTGTTACGCGGAGCAGATTGGGAATACCATTAAACGAGGTTCTACGTCGGGTACAAATGGGTAAATTTGCAATATCTGCAGAGGACGGCCCCGGATAACGATGGAAATACGTTGCGTTTCTTGCGGGAGGCTGAGAACTGCATAGGCATGCCAGTGGTGGAGTAAAGGGTAACATCTCGTCCATCCAGAGCAGTAGCGTTGCTCTTTTGCGCAAACTGGGGATAGAGGGACACAGCGGAAATACACATGGAGTCAACGAAATGGGCCGCAGCGGATAGTGTTACCAGTAATTTTTACGTTGACCACTGCATCGGTTCTTTCCGTGAAAAAGACACGGGTTTGTGACGGGTTTGATGGAGCTGATAAAGAGGGGTGGAGTTAACCTTAAAAATCAGACGTCCAACCACTATGGGTTTTAGAAGTCAGCTCGCAACCGAAAAACGAGAAAGACTCTACGGGTAAGATGTATCCCCCACGCCAATCGAAGGCACTGTAGGGGTCCAAGGCTACACCGCGGCCTCTGAGTTAATTTTACAAATGAGCATTCCCAAACGGTCCGGTACATGTAGAGCAGTCTTTTCATCACTCTCTAGCTCGCACGAACCTCTTGGATCTCTACAACCTCTCCCCAGAAAGATGTAGCTTAAGCGACCATTGGGGAGAAAACCTGGCTGGGATGATCTCTTGAGCCGGAAGAAGATTTGCTGTGGAGTGGATTGCTGGCCAGCATTAGGTGACATGAGGGGATAAAAGTTGCGAGACGATTGTGGTTGGACGGCTTGACGCAGGAAGAAGAGTTACCTGCGTAATCAGACCCACCGGAATTCGGTCACTCTGCCGTAGCACACGGAAGGTGGATTAGAGACGACGGCAGCAATGAAATTGGAATAGTTTTGGGGTCGAGCATATGAACTCAGTATCTATCCAACACCCGGAGTTAAGAGCTGCATTGTTGGCCGTGAAATTGTAGCCGAATACAAATTTTTCCGAACCCAGCGATTGTACGGCAGTATTTTGGATGGACCCAGCGACCGCACCGCATGAAATTCACAAAGTTAACAGTCATTCCAGTGGTTTTTTCGCCCGCAGGCTCACCATTAAGCACAGCGAAGCAAGTGCTGAACAGTGAACTCAAGTAAAATCAGCCTACAATCGGTAATGATGAACATGCAGCCGCCAGAAGCAGGGCCAGATTCTCAGACTTTATGTTACGCTGCCGAATTTGGCTGAACAGCGCACGCACAGATGCACAGGACACAAGTATTAGCGGCGCACCATAGCACAGGAGCACAAAGCCTAAAGCCCAATCGGATAGAAACAAACACTTATTGGAGACACAAAACGTTTGGGCTCAAGAATTAAAGCCCGTAGTCGCACAATGAAAGAGAAGGAACTGCTGATCCCTTGAATGAGAAAACACAAGAAACTGTAAGCGGCGACAAATAGGAACAGCTAGAAAAGCGCGCTAGCGGAAGACAAAGCAGGTACACAGAATATGAAAAAACTAGTAATGCGGATAATTCTCGACACTGGAAAGGCATGCGCAAGGCAAGATCAAATTTACACAAAGATAGCACATTGGACAAACCGTAAACAAATTTAGTCGCAAAGATGCAGTGTGTCTGTGCTCTCATGAAAATAACCAGCAATGGCATGGGCTAAAGACGAGTTTTCGAGCTTTCAAATCAGAGGCAGATAATCCATCGCCGAAACTTTCTGAAGCTGAGTGTGAGTCGCGCACTGCGTGTTTAAACGCGTCGAAGGTGCGTATCGCCGGCGCAATTTTTGGCTGGGAAGCAATGGTTGACGTTGCCATATGGCCGGTTTCTTCCAAAATCAAGAGGGTTATATGGTGAAGATGAAGATCAATATGGATGTAATAACCGGATGGAGAAAAGTCAAAATCACACTGGATATCATATGAGTTGGATGGAGAATGGTAATTAAAAACATTCAATAGTCAAAATAATGCTTATGATGAAAACCTTCAAGGTTGCATCAAGCTGTTTACGGGAGGAAAATATATGAAGAATTGTGGACAGAGAGACAATAGAACTTACAAAAATGGTCACTAGGCTTATGCGGCTGGGAGGGGATTGTGATGTGTGGCGGAAAGAAAACCGGTACGTGTGAGATTCACAATCAGTCCTCAAATAAACGTGCCATGAACGGCCTGTGTTGTCTTTGTTTAATATCTGAGACTTTGATGTTCCTTGGCGGTAGGGTTCTGAAGGTTTGGGGTTTCGCGGCGTTCCATTAGTGTTAGTAACTGTTCTGGCCAATCGTAATGGTTCATCTGAGATGAGGCACCCGGGGCACTCATTCGCGTGGCTTGGTTTGTCTTAGGGTTACGCGGCCAGGTACTGGGGCGTCAGATCCGGATAGCAGCTTCCTAATAGGTGTAGGCAACCAAAGCAAAGGATGGAGTGTAGCTTTTGGCGAGAGTTTGCGTTGCATCTGTGGTCACTGGCGAGCCTGGAGACGAGCCGGAGAGAGGGGGCACTCTGGAATTTGCTCCAGCTGGCGTTAAGTTGATAAACAACATATGGGAACAGTGGTATTAGTCAGTTCCTTACGAAGATTACAGGGACCAGAGGACTGTCTTGAAATACGCACGAGATTTTTTCCCTTTGACGGGACGTGTGCAGTGAACACTGTCTGCCTACTCCCTATGGGTTATATGACTCAGTCAGTCCTACGATGCATGGCCCTTATTTGCAGCGCGTTACTCTCTCATTTTCTGACATCTTCGCAGATGCGGGTTACAATGGTCTGATACGACGGCTAGCGCAATCGTTAGGGAATAAAGTCCCTATTTATTCTGTTTGTGAAACTCGCCTGGGGTATCAGTTATGACTGATTGTGTGGTCAACCGCCGATGATTACTACTTCCAATTGCCAGGAAAGGGTATAACTGAATGGGTCGCGAATGGCTGCATAGGCTGGATGCTAGGACAGGATTTGCCGGGAGAAGTCATAGAAGGGAAGGAAGGGAGAAGCAAAAGAATACTGGGATCAGTAATTTGTGTTTGAACAGGACGACAGCAACTTGTACCACATAGAAGTTTCAGTAAACATTCATGAATAATTAAGGAAGAACGGCGGCATTTGTTATAGATGTCAGCATACGTACAAAGTGTGCGGTTGGGGGAACAGGGGCAGGTTAAGAAATAGAGGGGTGGGTGGTGAAGCATAAGTGAATAGTCCGATGAGCTACTTCCCTAGACCGTCCAACAAAGTAGCCAAACGCTTATCTACCGAACAAGGGCGGTGTGGGGTTTCCCCTTTCGCAGGGTCTGGTCTGGACTGATGGCATACATATCTAATCTAGAAGGTTGCCCATTCCCTCGCAGCCCGAGTGTGCTTTGGTTGCTGGGTTCAACCTGATTCAGCAGACGTTTTCTTTTTCTCTAAGAGGAATGATTGGGCCCATATAAGTACTTTCCATAGTTCCTCCGCCTGACCTTAATTTTCCGCGTTATATGTTTTTTTCGCAACTGCTGGGGGTGGTCTGTTTCCCCCACTTTCGAAGATGCTGAAGCAAACCTGTCGCAGTCATTATGTTTTTCGCACGGACTAAAGAAACAAAAGTGAGGATAAGCAAGCACACGGAGGATGGTAGTTTATGCCGTAAAACGCAGACCTGTACGTATGGCTCCGTCATCTTCAATGCCGTGTCCTTCTTTCATTAACGAGTGCTGCTTGAAACTTACAAACGCGGACTTGGTTGTTGCGTAAGCGAATCGCATCGTCCGTGTGACGTGGACAGATTTTCCTTTTTTTCTAACTAAAACTAGGCTGGGTACTTAAGGGAAAAGAGTGTACCTGGTTCGGGTTAGCAGGTTACTGGGTAGCAAGACGAGCAGATAGGAAGGGTTAAAAGAATCATGAATGTGTTGTCTGATGAAATGTCTACGAAGAGTACTGTCATGCGTTTATTGGTGACCCACCAACACAAGTCAGAATTCAGGTGAGCTCTATCGTTTATATAGTTTTGTTGGGTGCCCTTGATCGGTGTGTGGACTAGCCAATCACAGAACGGGCTTTTATGAATCTTTTCGCAGGCATACAAAAATATTTAAAAGAACATTGATTTCAAAATATTGAGAAAGGACAGATTCTTTTGGAAAAGTTATAGAAGAAGCAAAATTTGTAGCACCGAAAACCGTAGAATGATCTCCAAACATGACACTTTTCCAGCTTGGCCGAGAAGCATTGGTCAGCGGGCGACCTCACCTACCACCCCCAGCCGGCACTGGATGTCTGGCGTATTGTCATGGCGAATGTTGTGGTTATGCACGTATCCTTTCTATTTTTACTCAGCGGGAACTCGTCGAGAACCAGCTTGACAAGGGAACTGATATGGCTGACGAGAGCCAGAAGGCAGCTGCTTTTAGTGAACAGTGTCAAACCACTTCGTACAGCGCATATCGGTGCTATGACCTAGGGAGAGCTGCAGTCAGCATGGTGTGACTTCGTCCAAATGTGGCAATCCGAGAGCTTTGGTGTACGGCTGTCGGGCAGCGATGGCACAGGGTGAGTAACGACAGCTGGTTGATTAAGGGGCTTGAACCCACACCCCATCGAGGGTTTTTCACGAGAGTTTATCGTGATTAACCTCAAGCTGCGCTTTGATACAAAACATCCAGCCATCCTATCAGCCCGATGTCAAGCATGTGACCTGCTCTTGCAACACACGCATGCACCGGGGGAACAAGCGGAGGAAAAAGGCATGACGAACACTGTGTGAAGAGTGCTTTGATCATGAGCAATCAAACTGTTCATGGAATGCCGGGAAATTATGACCGCGATGGGAAGGCAATTAATGGACCGTTTTCTGAAATATTGCGTGAGCTTTGGCTAGTGGCGATTTCGCGAAAATAAAACTAGCTATTTTGAGCCCTGCAGGGTACGCTGCAGGAAAAGGGCTGAAAAAGATACTGATGCACAATGAAATATCGAGCCGCATATCTCTAAGCTTCCCGCCCATTGAGCACGAACCTGGTCCTGCAGGCACTGTGGCGTTTCATGAACATGTGAGACGTGCCGCCCTGCATATATTGAGATAATGGCTCAAACTTTGTTGTGTCCGGTCGAGAACGTTGTCGTTGGAATCAGGGCCTAAAGTAGGGCATACTGAAAGAAAAAAACAGAAACGCTCAGGATCCAGTGCCAACTCAACCCCGCGCGCCAGTCGTCGAGGTGGGGTATGGAGAGTTCTTGTCAGATGACATCGAGGAATAATGCTGCCCTTGATTAAACGACACATTGTGTTACCTAAAGTAAAAAATACTGAACAGCCGTCTTCTATAGCCGGTATCCTCCAGTGACGTCGCCCATTTGGTTTAGACTTCTAATGACCTTTTAGCAACAAGGTATAGCGGCGGTTTTGCGGAACCCGTTAGTCACCGCGGGATATTTCTTCGCGGATGGAGGCAAGGTAGTTATATGAACATGGTCCCTTGAAAAAGGAGACCGTGGTAAACATACCGGATCTTCCAGCAGGACAGAATTGGATATACATCGCAGGGGCATTTGGTACTGGTGATATAGGAGTGGTCACTGACCAACACGTTCACGCCGGTTCGTGAGCTCTCGGCATTTTGGTGCAGACGGAAGTGAAAATGAGCCAACTTCGGGATTTTTGTCCTCAAAGTCTATTAAAAACGAATGAAGAAAAACGTACAACGACGGGTTTCCGAAAGCGGACGGCACGCGAATTGCAAAGACCAAAATTAGGGGAAGTGGGAACAAGGCAATATTGGATTACACGTTGTTCTCATCTACAGGGATATGTCAACCGCAAAATGGATAAGGCATACTTTTCTGAGATCGATCGGTGATTAGGATATACCCGTATGACGTTGCCAAAAGAATAATAATGATGTTCCTCACTTACCAGCTGGAACAAATTCCAGAGTGCCCCCTCTCTCCGGCTCGTCTCCAGGCTCGCCAGTGACCACAGATGCAACGCAAACTCTCGCCAAAAGCTACACTCCATCCTTTGCTTTGGTTGCCTACACCTATTAGGAAGCTGCTATCCGGATCTGACGCCCCAGTACCTGGCCGCGTAACCCTAAGACAAACCAAGCCACGCGAATGAGTGCCCCGGGTGCCTCATCTCAGATGAACCATTACGATTGGCCAGAACAGTTACTAACACTAATGGAACGCCGCGAAACCCCAAACCTTCAGAACCCTACCGCCAAGGAACATCAAAGTCTCAGATATTAAACAAAGACAACACAGGCCGTTCATGGCACGTTTATTTGAGGACTGATTGTGAATCTCACACGTACCGGTTTTCTTTCCGCCACACATCACAATCCCCTCCCAGCCGCATAAGCCTAGTGACCATTTTTGTAAGTTCTATTGTCTCTCTGTCCACAATTCTTCATATATTTTCCTCCCGTAAACAGCTTGATGCAACCTTGAAGGTTTTCATCATAAGCATTATTTTGACTATTGAATGTTTTTAATTACCATTCTCCATCCAACTCATATGATATCCAGTGTGATTTTGACTTTTCTCCATCCGGTTATTACATCCATATTGATCTTCATCTTCACCATATAACCCTCTTGATTTTGGAAGAAACCGGCCATATGGCAACGTCAACCATTGCTTCCCAGCCAAAAATTGCGCCGGCGATACGCACCTTCGACGCGTTTAAACACGCAGTGCGCGACTCACACTCAGCTTCAGAAAGTTTCGGCGATGGATTATCTGCCTCTGATTTGAAAGCTCGAAAACTCGTCTTTAGCCCATGCCATTGCTGGTTATTTTCATGAGAGCACAGACACACTGCATCTTTGCGACTAAATTTGTTTACGGTTTGTCCAATGTGCTATCTTTGTGTAAATTTGATCTTGCCTTGCGCATGCCTCTCTTCGATCGATTACCTTCCAGATTTTCTGTTTCACAACTAGCGCTGGTGTCTTGTATTCATATTTTGTTTGCACGACTCAGCTGGTCCAACCGACGCCGCTGAGGCACCTGCTGTTTCGACCACATTGCAATTTTGAACACAAATTCATTCGGTCCTACTCCTGGCCACTTCACGGTTATCTTCGTCAATCACAAGATGCTTCTTTTCACTTTGATCCTATTTTGGGGACAACAATTGTGCATAAGTGAAAAGCCCGCACGCACCCCATCGTTTCTTTGACATCGATTTCCACCACTTCACCTTACACACTTGCGTTACGGCCGATCGACATTTTATAGCCTTTAAAATCCAACTAGCGGAGATTAGGTAGGCGATAACAGACAAACCGATTCACTAGATGGTGTTTCACAGATGAGATCTGCAGGCGGTTACCTGGGGGCAGTGCACTGACATCATGGGTCACGGAGTCAGGGATGAAACTGTGCCCCAGCATTCAAGCTTTGACGTGCCTGCTTTGGGTGGATTTTAGTTGTCGTTGTAATAAATACCTGAAGAAATTCCACCAAAAAGCAACCTTTTTTGTAGGAATTCATGAGCTCATTTCCGTACATTCAGCGGTCCCTTGGGTGCAGGTTGTTGGGAGCTGTCGGTGCGCCGAATACCCAAGCTGAAAACAACTTTAGGGAGTTAACGCGGGAGATATGATGGACCACCTTGTGTGTCTCGCACACCGCTGAAACCGGGGAGCCCGCCCGATGTGCGCCTTTCAGAACGTTGGATATAACTGCTTCCCAGACACACGTTTCTCACTCTCGTCAGAAATATGCACCAGAGGAGGCAAAACAGGGTGTCTCACCCCGGGTGTTCTTCGTCCTCTGGTCGGTCAACGATGTCAACCAAGGAAGGGATGACCGCCATGCTTGGGTCAGTGTAATTGCCTGGATCACAGGGATTCTTCTCAGAGAGCGCAAAGCAGAAAATTATAGAAACGGCGCTTGTGAATACCGCTGTACGTTCGGCATGGGGGCAGACACCCAGACCTTGTTCGATGCTGCCTTTGTCGGTGTGTCCTGAAGGAAAAATGCCCGTAAGCTCATAATTCATCACGAAAAAACATGTCACTCTGCTAAGTACAGCTATGCATCTACAAGCGGAACAGCATTCAACACTGCCGTGAAAATGGTGCAAATTTGGGAAGCCGAACGGGCTTCTTTTCCCTCCAGCCAGAACGGCTACCTCACATATCCGGCACTTCCGGTGCAATCGGCAGCGCCGTGCCTCTCTTTTCACCAGAAGTCTCCACAGGCGGCCATGGTAACGGCTGGGCTCGAGTGGAATGGCGAGACTCGTGAGATGGATGAGGTTCACATTTCAATCTACATTCCACAGTAGCAGTTTTGATATGATCGATTGACACCGTGTGGAGTCTGCCGGCAACGTCCAAAATGGGCGTTTTTGGGCCGCGCCTTACGATGCAAAACGAACCGGTGGATGGGGCTTCCAGTGGTGGTCGAACACCGTCAACGCGCACGAAACGTGAGTTGAAATATTCAATGAGGCTGGGATGCACTCTGAGGATATTTGATGCTGTGGCGAACTGGCGTCAATTGTTCGCTTGTGACGCGGAAGGCGTCTTGCATAATCATCATAAGTGAAGCGTGTGGGCCTCGACGGAGCCGCCAGCTTTCCGGGGAGGCGACGCGTACAACCAGATACAAGCTTATTTGGTGTGGTGCTCATATCTTCTTTAAAGGAGCTCCGAATGCTTAAAAGACCTAACGGTAAAATTTCGCCCCAAAGCGGGTTGGCCCGGCTTGCAAAGCGGCCTTCATTTGTTGGTGAAATCTTTACTCCGAAGGGTTAGCTTGCACGTGGTATGCAGTCGTTTTAATGTTTACAGCCCACTATTTGAATCAAATTGGAGAAGTCCCGTCAAAATGGGGGGCCACGTCGGCGGTCGCTTTGGTTGGGTAACTAGATATACCTGCTCAACCGGTGAAGGAGGCCATCTTTGGCCATTCTGATGCATGAAATGGGATAGATATGTTATGTGAACAGCGGGTGAAGTGGTCTACACAAGTGGGTATGTAGACGTAGCTGTGAGATGACGGGAGTTCACGAGATCAGCATGTACGTGGTGAAAACTTGCCTCTAGTTAGGGAATCTTGGCCAGTGGAGCTTTGCTATGACGATGAACTTTAACTCTCTGGTATTAGAGGCAGGCATGAGGCTATTGACACACGTTGCGCTTAAAGTTGAACCACATCAACTTTTCGGCCATAGCTTCACCCGGTGGTTCAAGTTGTGCAATGCCACAAAATGTCGATCCTCGTTCAGATAGCTATTACATCGTCCTGTGCGTATGAGGATGAGGCTCTGAAGAATCGGGGAGTGTTAAATGCCGGAACACCTGGATGCAGCGCGACATTACGTCATCAGCTGTCTCTGTATCCTAATCCAGTGAATACTTAGGTGTGGACCTGAGCGAAGGAGTCGTTGGAGCCACAGCTCTCTGAACATCAAGTTTTGCCAAACGTTGCTCCTCTGAGACGCTGAAATTCTCGCAGTAGTTCTGAGGGCTTCTTCTTTCCCGAGCTCGACCTTGTAAACCAACTGTCCGATGCGCTAATCTTTAGTCAGGATGGTCCGATTTATACTAGCCCCCTCCAAAACTTTGTAACTGCGCAAAGACTCTGTGATCAACCTAAATTGAAGGGTTACAACTGAGGGAAGACGGCCAGAGACTGAGGCAACTCTTTATCCCACTATCCTTGAACTCCAGTTCAAATAAAGTAAAACAAAGTTGAGGATCGGACGAGGTGAAGGGTAGTATGTGAAGAGTTAAAGCCCCTGCCGTTGGGTCTGGCGTCGGTTTTCGCCCCGTGGATATAGCATCGTATTTAAAAAAAACACGTCAATGAACCTTGCTGGAAATTGCCGATAGGAAAACGATGCCCGTAAAAATCAACACGAAAAAGCAGAGGAGAACAGAAGGCAACGGCAAAATTTACCCGCGAAGACGAAAAGCGACAAACGGGGTATCCGCAAAATGAAAGACTCACATGACAAGTCCATCGCTTCGAGCTCACCAATCTGTTGCGTCGATTGTCGTAACGCGGGTCTCCTATTACGTTTGCCTGCCCTTAACCGTTGTGACCACTTGTGCGTCATCCTTACTCGGTTCCGTATGATGGCAATACTGGCGATCCAGGGACTCCACCGGCACAAAGAAAAGATAATCAGAAGCGGTTGGAGGCTGAGTATATTTGATAGAAGCACGCAAGATGGGCAGGCGTGAGCAACATATAAATGGCAGTGGAACTGGCCGGTCAGCGTTCCGTTAAAAAGATGACTCGGAGGAACAACTCTACGTTCTGATACAGATCAAGGCGGGTTCAGTATGGGAATTCAAAGGGAAGGCTAGATGATGCATGATCGCCTGTGTTTGACGGAGAAAGTGTGTGATCTGTGAGGCTGAAGGGGATAATTGAGGGGAATGCCTTATAATAACCGCCCTCTCTTAAATCCGATGAACATGATAGTTGGAGCTGATTAGAAGAGGCCTTCCACCCTTCTGTTATCCTGTCCAAGAAACTTTCGTGATAAGAATCTGGAGGATTAGACATCTCACTGTAACGTTCTGAAACTTAAGAGAAATTGGACTTCAACTAGACTGAACGGTTATATGGTCTAGTGAACTTTCGGTTTGGTGCGGCGCTTTTTCGGCGTGCCTTGTTATCGCCGCGAGGTAGTCGGTCGGGTGGTCTTCGACTTAATCTTGAGATGCCGAATATTAGAATATTTTCGGGAAGTTCTAATCAAGATCTAGCACAGAAAATAGCTGATAGGATTGGTGTACGCCTGGGAAAAGTCACGTCGCGAAAATTCAGCAATCAAGAAACATGGTGAGGTTCTCAGTTGTATTCGATTTGAAAGTGACTAGTTGTTTATCCTTTGGTTTTCATTTTGCTAGAAACGTTCTAGGTTTTTTTCTTTAGTTTTTTAATGCCTTACGCATTCAAAAAGGTTTGTAGAGTGCGAATTTAGCATGGTCTTATTGTGAGGCAAAGGACCATTTGCCTCGGATCTGTCACATTTTCGTGGAATGAGTCATAGGCATTTTCGACATAAATACAGTGCCTGTGTAAGTGTCTAGGTGCGCCACATCCTACTGGTATTTCGCTATATTGGAGGCATTGCTTCTAAACAGCTGCAACTGCTTCAAACCAGATTTGAAATAATAATAGCGATTAATAACTGTGTATACGCGCAACTGCATAGGTAGATATGGTCGTAGTGTTATACAGCTAATGATTTGGAAACTGACGGAAACTTTCGTTTTGTGATTGCTTTTACCACTCGGCTGAGTTTCAGTGCCCTACAAGACTTTCTATTCGAGATTTGCTAAAAATTATTTTTTTAATTGCCTTCAAACGGGCATATCTAGTTGACTTGATAATCTTGAAGTCGAGGGCCAGAGCTGGAACTGGCGTAAGGTATGTACAAATTCTTATCAAATATATATACATATATATATCACCTCTTTGAAACCCGCTTTCAGCCCTATCATTTCACTGCATGGTTGGTGTTCGGGAAACAGAGATGTCGTTTAGACTTTTCATATTTTACGGCCACATAGCCCGGCCGAAAGTCCATTATCGGGAAACCTCTGAAAGGTACAGTGACCGTTCCCAGGAGGTTGGTGGAATATTTTCCGATGCAAGGGTTTTGATGCGTTTATGAGCACGTTTATCATGCAACGGGCATTTTTAATGGGCGTCTACAGTTCCTCCATCGGTGTAACTTTCACTTGGCCTTATGCATCGGTAAAGCAAGTGCGTCAGTGTTCAAATGAAAGGTTTTGCATGCCTAAACAGTCTTGAGGAATCTTAGATTCGATGGGGTACCGGCGTGTACATATTGTCAACAATATGGTGCCGTCGTTAGGTAATCATGCTGGCGTCCAGTAACTTATTTACTTCGATACTAAACGTATGGCTACCGGATGCATAAGTTCACCGACTGTCACCTGAGTATCCACTTCCCTGCTTAGAAAAATAATACTCCGAGGGATCCTCAGGTGACACAAGGTTGCACCCGCGTGCATTCCAGGGGTACTCTCATGCTGATTGGGGATTTTCATGCGACAGTCCTCCGAGTGTCCGCGTGCCCTTCAATAGTTCGATCCTTTCGGAACAAGCGAGGGGTACTTTTGGCGATTCATTGAATTATCTCCCAACAAAATCTGTCTCTGGAGGCCATCAGATACTCAGTAGTATTTGTTCTGCTTGAAAAGTAAATATGGAAAAGACGCAGATTTTTGGTCTTTTTTGGTTTTTTTGGTTATACCCAGGTAGGCACAGAGAATCCCACTACTAAAAGTGCACTCCAGCGAATTCTGAAGCTGGTTAAATAGGAGTTCTCAGCTGGTTCGATGGAGAAGACTGAAGCCAAGTGACATAGGTAAGGAACTTATAGTGTATTTACTGGGTAGAGAAAAATCGAAAACGGTACCAATGCACTAGTGGTAGAGGTGATTAAAGCCAAAAATGCAAGTAGGAAAGTTGGTTTCTCTTGCTATCACCGCAAACATTTTAAGATTTTGTTTTCTGTTATTTTACAAGACACGGTAGTTCAGATAGACCATGCCAAATTCAGCGTTTCTAACCATCACTAGTTTTCACCTGATAGACTGCAACCAGGAAGGCCGAGCAAACCAACCTACTAAAAAACCAAATCTAAGTACGTTATGCCCCTGGACCAGAGCGTTAATTCGGAGACATCGGCGGTGGAATGCAAAAGGCTGCCGAGAATTCTCAGCTCAGGGGGTTCATTTCTCAGCCTTGATAGAAGGAATCGCAAACTATGGTATTGTGCCCCTTTGTCTTGGAAGAAAGCTGAATGTCGCTGCGACGCTACGCGTGTTGCAGGTTCATGAAAGCTGCTGTAGCAGGTGGGGTAAATCCCATGGTAAAAAACTTTGAAGGGGTTGCTGTCACTTCTCAATTTTTTACATGATATAGATGAGTTAAAACGAAAGAAATAAGTACTGTAACCCGAAGACATGCTATACCTGAATGGTGGGAATGCAAGGAAACCAACTGGTTGACATTGTGCTTAAGTGTTAACATTGTTGGAACGAATGCAGACGAGAGTAGAATATCAACAGGCATGTGCATTTGTAATATTTTGTGTGTGGATTTCATGCCTCCAGGACCATGATGGGGAAAAAACCACGGAAAGAAAAAAGGTAGATGTCTGCTTAGCGTCGAGCGTTACCTCTTCCGGGCCTCTTCAAGCCGACTGTCTCGGCGTACGTTTCCTCCGTTGACATTTTTACTACTCAATCGCCTAGTCCACAGTAGACCCGTTTAGTCGAGGTTGCACCTCTAGCCTTTGCGTAGCCAGTTACGACATCCAAGGCAGCAGCGTTGCTCCAGACAAGTCTTGGACCAGTTTATGGGTTTATGCGCTTCTATCGACACACTTTGCTGTTTCGGTGAAGCTCGACAGGGCGAACGGTCTTCTTTGGACCGCGCTCACCACGTCACAGTGCCACCAACGGGCTCGTTTTATTGTTTAGGGAAAACGCTTGCCAGGAGAAAACCCACTACATCCTCGACTATGCCACTGGCTGGACGTGACCGCTGTCAGTGAATCTGGGCCAACGTTATCTAGGGCTATCCACCAAAATAATAGCCGTTCACTCTTTCGCTACCCGAGGACGCACCAGGTGACATGCAGCTCTGCCCTGAGTCCGGGTGAAACCTGTACCTGGATAACCCAGTGGTGTCCCATATTTTCGCCCTATTTCGGAAAAAGCATCAGTGTGGCAGGTTGGAACGAACTTTGTATTTTTAGCTTCCTGCCTGTGCGCGGGAGCAATGGTTAAAGTGGAGCATATGGAAACAAGCTAGCATTCGGGGACAAAAATCGTGGCAATACCAATGAAAAGGAAGAGAAAAGCTGCTGCTTGGCGACGGGCTGGGGTTAAAAGTAACGGTAGAATCGCCAGTCAGTCTGGTGACTTGGCCTTGAGTTTTGTCCAAGAGGGCTCGAGAGCGAGATGGTGATCCTCCCAAAACATGACTTGAGTACTCAGGGATGGGGTCTATTTGAGTCTTATTTGAAATAAGTAATTGAGAGGGTGAAAATGACATCTACCACAAATGAAAAAACTGACCATCTTGGACACAAACCAGAAGTAGTCAAGTGGGAACTGAGAAGAAAAAATACCGGCAACTCATCTGAAGGCAGTATAGTTGGAGATTAGTGGTCGCGTTTAAGAAAAATAGACATGGAAATGATGTTGAGAGCGATGGAGCCCCGCGCAACAATTCTCTCTACGTCAGCTTCCAAGGATATACGAATCGTGGAACGATCGGGGTAGGTGTCAGTTGATGATCCACAAGCAGTGGGCGATGATGTCACCAGGCAACACTACAGGCCAGGAAGACCTCCGGAGCGATGGATAGGCCCATGCGTGTGGATATATAAGTACCAAGAAATACCAATAAAAGACGAGGAAAGTGTGAGTCATCACTATCGTTCAGCATTAAAGAAAACAGCAAACAAGACCGCTCGCAACCGTTACAAAGAGACTCCATCTTGACGTGGTGCGACGGCTTGCTTGCCTCCATGATCCAACAAGCTATGCAGCATGGCTTATCTCAGTGCAAAGATCCAATCATGCCAAGAAGATCAATGTGTAGAGGCCTGACGAAGTATTCTTCTGGCCCTCCAAGTCGAGGATTGATCTGAGCTAGCAGCTCAGTCGGAAACATGAGTGGAAGACTAATTGGTCCAAGCAGATGGGTTTCCACTCAGCTATACCCCGATGCCTTGCGGTCAGGTTCTTGTTAGCACCAAAAACTGGTTAAAAACCCTAATTGGACTACAAGCAAGCTGCCCGATCCTTGGATATACGCGTGTTTACCTCCACTTCCGAGCTATCATCGTTCGACACGCAGCTACCAAGGTAGGTGAAACGGTCCACAATCGTTATTTCCTCTCCATCCGATATCAAGTTCGGCGCTGCTGTCGTCCAGTCCTGCAACAGCACTTTGCACTTTGAAGGTGCAAAGCACATGTCAAACCGAGCAACCGATCTCGAGAGTCTGTCGAGTGCGCGTTGTTTATGGTCTGCAGACTCGAGCAGGCACACGACGTCATCTGCGTAATCTCGGTCGCATAGCTTTCCTCCACTTCCCAGTTCGACTCCTACATCCCGGAGACCTCCTAAAGCATCTTCCATCAACTTGTCCATAATGAAGTTGAACAGGAATGGAGAGATGGGACACTCTTGTCG
>LUCM01004757.1:83717-95193 GCA_008360955.1 Fasciolopsis buskii | reverse complement strand
ACAAGTGACTGTTGACAGGGATCCAGTCTAAAAGGGCTGCTTCAGTCTTCTCACTCAAGACTATTCCTACACCACGTTGACCCACAGCTTGAGCTGCTTCGTCTTCTGAAGTGCGAAGAAAATATCTTGACGAGACGTTCGGCGCAGTTAGCTGAATTACTCTACTCGAATCGTGAATTCGTGTTTCACTCACACAGCAGATATCAATCGAAAGTGAGTCCACTGGCAGCCAAACATGCCTGTTGGCCAGCCTGCATTGAAGTGCGCACATTGAAGGAACCGAGATTCAGAAGCTGACGAGGCTTGAGAAAATGTGAGCTAACAGACTGAGAGCCACCTACTACTCTACTTGACAATGAACCGTTGCGAGTATCGGGCGTATTATCATAAAAGATGCTATAGCCAGGCGGAATGGGTATATTTTGGTTTTGAGATTGACCTGGCAGGGTAAATAATTGAGACGGAATTCTAAGCGATAGCATACTTATCGACGTCTACGCTGGATGCAATGGACAATGCGGTCTTTGGAAAGTACACTTGAGGTAATCTCATTTTTTTATCAAGTGTCAGCGGATGAGGTGAACTCACAGGGCGTCTTTAGTCGAGGTACTACTGCCGTCGAAGATCTGATAGCTTTTGCCGTTTGTCCTAACCTCGAAATCGTCCTCATATTTGATCTGAGTTTCGTCCTACGCTCTCAGTCATGTAAGAATAATTAGCGGAAGAGAGCTTGAGTGGCACGTTCAAGCCCTAAGGGGTAGAGAAGTTTAGAGATCTACAGAAGTCACCATTGATGTGTATAAATTATATTCTGTTGCTAAAATAGTTCCTTAGAATTTGGAGAATGGTCGACGATGATTTTTTTGTTCGTTGTTGGTAATAGTTACCTTCTGTCGACACATTCATAAGTGGCACGTAAGAACAGATTTAACGGTTTGATCGAGTTTTGATAAAACGGAATTAGCGGCGTAAGTTTGGGCCTCAGCTGTTGGTTATTGGTAGAGGATAAAGAACTTATTATTGTCCCATCATGCATCAATTTGTGAACTAGCATACATATTTTTTAGGATAGGAGAAGTTTGCCATTTTTCTTTTTGGTCATGGGAGTGATTCTCGCTGGTTTCCAATAGTCGACTATTTTATTGTTTGCAGTTCATTTCTTGAAAAAGGTTCAGCTGACTACATCATGCTAGTCAGGCGTTACGGCTATCCTTAATTCAGCTAATGTATTGTTAGTCGGACAACACGCCGGAGGTAATTCTGCTAGTGGTAGGCGGAGCTGCGATGTGGAAGAAAAATTCGACAGCCGCCTTTACGGTTCCCATTTTGCCATTGTTTGATTTACCCAATGTTGATTGGAATGTAGAACGTATATTCGGTTGAACTGTCTCGTGACTTTTTATGGATAGTGAGTATTTGTTGTGCAATAAATTAGATTAGTGAGATTTTGAATCGTGAGTTTGACTGTGTATGAATTAGACTAGCTCGCCTCCATTTGCTCCCTTGGAATATACTTGACATCCAAGAGTAGTGATAGATTGGCCTAGGAAACCTTTCTTTCTCTCATGAACTTGCCGTTTTTCAAATACTTATTTATTCCACCGCTGGATGATGCGTTTTAAGTAGTATTTACAAAACGGATAGTCTGTGAACGAGATCGGTAATTCTTTTTTCGGCATTCCGACATGTACTTTTCTGGCGACTCCGTTCAATTTTCATTTCAGGGTTACATCTATTGCAGATCAACTCAATGTCGATTTTGCGCTGATTCATAAAGAGCGTAAAAGAGCCAACGAGGTGGATCGAATGGTCCTTGTCGGTGACGTTAGTCAGCGTGTGGCGATTCTCGTTGATGATATGGCCGACACGTGTGGCACTATTTGCACGGCTGCCGATAAGTAAGCACGGGTCAGAATAAACTAATTTTTTTCCCGTTTATAGAAGCAGGCTTCTTCTGGTTACCATATTCTCGAATCACTTAATTACCCCACTCAACAATCTGCACAGTTGTCATTAACGTTACTCACAACTCGTATGTGGTATTCAAAATGAATGCTTTCGCAACAAAATTTTTAATTACCGGTCAAAAATGCGGTGAACATGAGGATCTGTGCACGGATTTCAGCTGATCACCTAGTGGTGTAACTTATTTTGCTATGCACAGTATGCGCATTCCGCAAACCTTCCAGTCTCAGTATTTTTAACCGATCGATTCCTCATGTGGTTGATTGGTTACATCAGCGTTTCTGCAGCTCGTGGCAATCCGTGGTTTCCGTGGCTCATTTGTCGTCACGACTTTCACTGCAACTATTTATAGCTCTAGAATTAAATATTTTACTGCTTAACGAATGTTACTGGAGCGAAAAGCGTCAAGAATAACGTACCAAAAGCACTTCCACTGTAATCGTTTGTAACGGGTTGCTCAAAATGAAACTGCCTCCTCAAGTCACTAGTATCATTAGACTCCAGGTGAAGTTGTGCGCTGCGCGCCCCCAAATTTTGGATGGGAGAAGAGTTGCTATATTGATGATAGCGGTGTTGAGAACATGGCGGGTTTTCGGTTGATAAGCGTTCTCTCTATAAAACACCATAGGAATCCATCCGCGATATTCTGACTTGATCAGCGTGACCCACTGCTGAATAGTCAGATTCTCCTGTTCACTTTCTTGTCATTGTACGTTATGAAGTGCGTACAAATCGAATTTTTCGATCTCTGACTCTGTGCAAGTCCCAGTGAACTTCTCCCCTTTACCCAAATTCATCTAAAAGCACATAAACCGAAATATCAGACTCCGGCTCCTAACGGTTTGGAAACGTCAAGTTCCGTTCTTCTTCCTTAACAGTTTTTCTGATCAAAGGCTCGCAGTTGAGTCAACCTATCTTGATTTGAATAAACGAGTGACACAACACCTACAGGAGCACGGTGGATAACGTTGGTTAGTTGGTGGTAGGGTTGAGATGTTCAAAGGGCTGGCACGTGTAAAGGATCTTCCACTGTTTCTCTTTTATTTTTCATTCACACTGTTTTCCTTTTTCGCCATGGTTTCGAGAGAAACAAGTCTGAAGTCCAGTATACGTAAAATATATGAGCGGGGTTAAACCATATCTGCTCAAAAAGAAAGGAGCGAATGAAATGGGTAAGGTTGCCTGAGGTTTCCTGCACACATTTCCAACAAAATCTTACCTCGTATTTGCCGGGTTCAGCTTGGTTATCAGTGCCAATCCTACTACTCAGCCAAGTTCATTGGCCAAGGTTATAAACTAACTCACTCTTCTCGGCTGATGCATTACAATGTTGACGTCCTGTAAAGACTGATCTTTGTATCCACGTACCACACACCTAACAGAGATTTTGTTTCATATCTTTATCATTTTCCAACTTTCTTACCCAATTAGATCGGGTTGCACTGACCATTTTGACGAAGGTTTTTTTCTGATGTTGACAATATGGTTGTTGCAGTATTCCGATCATTAACTGTTTCAAGCTCTACATAACCGACGCACAGCTCTGCCTGCGTGTATTAGCCTAGGTACCGGGTGAGTAGTTCCAACTAAGACGGATTTTTGTTATTCAGTGTTTCCGTTTCACTATGGGTTGTTTTCCAGCGCCAACACCACAATTTAGACTGGGCAACCCAATTGATATTTCGACTGACAGGTCGACTACAATAAAAACAAAAATACCCGGATCTGAAGTTGGGTTTACATTCTGCCAGTCGTACGTCCGTATCTACGTGTTTCTATTTATGGCTTGTTTGCATGTGAGAAACTCGAAGTTCGACAGTTCGCATCGTTTGTGCTACGTTAGGAAATATTTTCCTGCAGATCGCATAATGGTCTATTTTCATCATTTTCATGGAATTCACTGCATATCTACGTTATTTCTTGCGTTGTTTTCACAAATGAATTTAGATTAATTGAAGCCGGCGCATCACGTGTCTATGCCATATGCACTCACGGAATCTTTTCCGGTGCAGCCCTCGATCGTATCAACAAGTCAGCTTTCGAGGCAGTAGTCGTTACCAACACTCTGGACCAAGTTGAGAACATGCGCAAGGCACCAAAAATCCAGGTACATTGTTTTTGATTTCCATTCAGATCTAGGTTTGATGGTTGGGATTAAAGTGTAGCAAAACCGCAGAGCCATCTTCGCTTATCTAGTTATATTAAGTCTCATTCAGACATAGCTCTTACCCCGTACATCATTCACCGTGAATACTTTCGATTTTAGCTTCAGTTCATGTTTCCAGATCCTAGTACGTGTTGGATCACTCGTGCTTACCACTACCATCAGCTTTACCACGACCACAAAAGTGCCGGACACAATGCCTTATGATTACACCATCGATTAAACTGTTATCCAAACTGAGCAGAATTTCTCATCTTGGAAATAAGATAGCTTCAAGTTCGCATAAATGTCCTTGTACATTTTCAGCTCACTCCGGTCCCACATTCAGCTCATCTGTCCGATCAGGGAGCATAAGTAATTACTATCGATCAAGTGTCACTGTCCCTCCGTACGACTAAATGCGACAACTTGCCAAGGGGAGGGGGTAATCTTCATATTGTGAGGTAGCCATTAGGTATCTAAGACTTAAAAGATCGGAAGCTTGAATTTCAGATCCGTTGATTGCTTTGGTGATAGAGAGCAACTCGCTGTTGCTCACATGTTGCCACGCTCGACCTATTAGGATTTTATGTAGTTGTATCACACTGCAAGTTCCAGGGTTACAGTTACCGAACTTTCTTATTATCACAATAGGTCGTGGAGGTTATGGGACACCCCTTCGTCTAGGCTTCTACTTTGACCTCGTAATAATGTTAGAGTCGTGAGTTACGACCTATTGCGGACTTCTAATTAGGGAAATGACCGGCTCTGGGAGGGTTCCGACCCACGACGTCCAAACACCACGATCTTGGCCACTGCCAGCTGCATCGGCTGCCATTATTTTGTAATGCTATTTTGCTAGGAATCACTCAGTCTTCAACAAGAGATGAAGTTCTGATCATTAGTTCCGAACTTATTGGTCTAGCCAATTTGACAGCAGTTGTTGAACCCCGAGCTGTTGCGTGGAAATTAAGTATTTTGGTTTTCCGCATCAGCGGTTGTTTCCTATGGATCCTTAATCTTGTTCTATGAAACGGGTTCCACATTCCGTAATGTGCAAGAAGATGGGTTTCCACACAAATCAAAACTGTTCTTTTATTCTTGTGGTCCTCTCATCCAGATGTTGCATGTTAAAGTAATCTTATTTTAGGGTGGCATTTCACAGGTTTCTTTGTTGGCAAGGCTTTCACCCAAAACTCAGGTTGTTCCCTACAGAAGTTCTAGGAGTTGCTAGTTGACGATCCTTTTCGCCACATTTTTACTCCATAGTGGAAAAGTCGATCCAACTTGACAATTGGTAGTCGTGCAGTTCAGTAAGGTCGCCTCTGCGAAAACAGGTTTAGATTGAACTACCGCAGGTCATTTTGGCTGAAGGCAACCGTCCAGTGTCATCCGGGACATCACCGTACTCATCCTAATGGAATTTCATCAGTTCTCTACCATCTAGTCTTAGGCCCAGATTGCTAGTTATCCCAACTAATGCATCGGACCTGTTTGGCTACGTGGTTTGCCGCTGCACTGATGCACAGTATCGTCAGTGCCTCTGTGGAGGCCACCTTACGTATCCGTAACTATGGTAATGTTTTTCCCCTTAAACCGCTTTTTTATCACCCAACC
This sequence comes from Fasciolopsis buskii, assembly GCA_008360955.1. Lineage (NCBI taxonomy): Eukaryota > Metazoa > Platyhelminthes > Trematoda > Plagiorchiida > Fasciolidae > Fasciolopsis > Fasciolopsis buskii. Next base: position 89,468 of record LUCM01004757.1, on the reverse strand, counting down.
AAGACATGGCTTATGTATCATTTTCTTCCCTTCGTTTTCAGTGCATCGATGTGAGCACCATGTTGGCCGAAGCTATCCGTCGAACGCATAATGGAGAATCAGTTTCCTACCTCTTCAATCATGTTCCTTTGTAGAAACAACCCGTCCCGTTCTTGACTTCGTCTGCATCAGTTTTACATTCGCCAGAAGTATTTTTTTTGCAGTGTTGACGTGGATGCCCTAAACAAAGGCGGTTGGTGCGCGAACACCGTTTAACGAAAGTTCATCTAAGAAAATCTAAGTCTCCACAATCAACATTTTATTCATCTCCTTCCGTTCGCAGACAGTAGACTATTGATAAGCTCCTCTCCTATCCTTGTTTCGTTGCCGAATTCGCCCACACTTGTTAATGAATCATGACCAAGCGCACACGATCTAGTCCATCTGATCCTAATGTTTTGTTCACGTCTTCTCTGTCATGCACCCTTATGAACTTCTTGGCGCTTGTTGTTTGTCGGTCATTAACTGTGGCGTAAAGATTATTTTATATAGGTAAAATATTCGTTCTTGTTACTGAGTGTTGTGTAACGCCTCGATTGTTTTAGTCTCTGTCATTAATCGAATCCAGATTACAAGTTGCCTTCAACATCTGAGCGTTCGGTTGATGTTATTCCTAGTATTAGGTTTTTTTTCTAATGCCCGAATCATTCCGTTTTCGAATCTTAATGAAGTTTACTATTGTGAAATACTAATACTTGCTAGCGCCCACAATCCGGTTCCGTTAACCGCTACTTTTCTCTGGCTAAATTTTTGGAACACGATGGCATCCAAGACAGTCTGCGGGAAATGCTGTGGCTCTGTCGGCTGAATTGAGACGATTATCAGGCATTCAATTCCGCCTGAAGGAGGAATTTCGTGGAGAATTAACTAGATCGTATTGGCTGATTTACTTCCCACACATCGTGTGCAGTAATTCGTCGTAGCTGAGCATTCATCTGCGAGTAAAAATGGGTGTTTAGAGGTTACAAAGATGATCTTTAATTAAATGGTTAAATACGCCGAAAATGGCTCTATGCAGTTCACTTCTATCGTTCGGATATATTTCCAGGAATTTGGTCAAATGGGGTCATTTCTCCAGTGTTCTCATTATTGTTGATAGGCTCATGGCCACTTATGTTTTCAGTAACATTTTTAGAGGATGTATAAGGTTGTCTATGTACTGTCTATGTAGGTTGTCTATGTATCCATTAAAAGCGGAATTCGAAGACCTTTTTGGATCTAGTGTTATTCATTGTTCATGGTGATATCCTTACTCGTTTAGTAAAACCATTCTTCAAGAAACAACCCAGTGAGACGAACCAGTTCGTTTTCACGCAAGTAAACAATATCATTTATGTATACTGCGCAAATCTTGGCACTGATCATGTGTCACCAAAATCATGGCGAAAATTGAAAGCAGTGAGGGAAAAAGAAGAAAGTATAGGAAGGAAATGTGCATAGTTCACCATGCGCTTCTCCCCACCACCGCGTCATCGACCATCCATCGGGATTCATTGCTTCTCTATGGACTAGAAATCATCGGGATTCTCAAACCGAAGTAGACGAAATTTGCTAAAAATAGAGCTGGGAACAATGAGTTCGTTTGCGTCGAATTAACAACTGGGAATTTCCGGTGGTACGTCATGGTTCATGTACGTAACTCATTTCAGAGAATCGAGGCGAAGTAATTAGTCTGATCAACAGCTCTTCGTTGTTTTTGGGGTAGGCGAGTAGGCCAAAACGACTCCACTGTTAGCACAAATTGTTTTTGGGTTCTGACGAAGAATCCTAATGGACTTAAACAACTGCCGAGAATATGGGTAATCTCAAGGTACGTTGTTCATTAAATTTCAGCTTCTCATTTTATTATGGAAAACATTCCATGCAGTTAGAAGCATTCCTAGGTGGTTATACAGTTTGATGGTAGGTAAACGCATATATATATATATATATATATCTCTGGTGGAGACATTGCTGTATAAAATATTCCCGGGAATGAACCTTACCCTTAATATCACTAAAGATCGTATGGTCGTGATACACCGATTTAACATTCGTTTTGCAGAGGATAACTATTACTTTGTGCTTTTTGCCTGGACTCAAGTCTGAAATCGCTCTACATTGACTTAATTAATCAGATCGACTATACTGTGTACCTGTCACAGCTGCATGATACCACGGTTCTCTTTCAATATCTCTCCTTTAGGAATGGGAAGGATATTAAAAGTTGGACAAAACGATGAACTTCACATATGCTGAAGGATTTGTTACCACGAGTTTATTTTAATAATTCATTATTGTAGCTTCCAATAATTGTTTTCCATTAGTCATTGCATCGGCGTTACTTCGGTCGCGGTCCGCTAATTGTCTGATATTATCTGATCCAAGAAGTGCCGTTCGTTCGCTGACAGTCACGGTTTTCCAGCCTCTGGCTGTACTGCACCAGTGACCCTAATGAGCTTTCTTGTTTCCCAGTCTAAGACAGAAACTGAGAGCATTAGACTCAGTGCACCATACGAATGACGCTGATTACTTCTGTTCTCACATAGACGCATCTCAGTTTCTGTTGTTCCTTCACGTGATGGATGTACCTATTTGATTTGTCCTACGTTGGTGAATTCCATGAATTATGCTGACGAGCGTTCTTATGTCACCGTGAAATAGCCAATGGATTGCATAGATAAAGTACAATGTTATGCTCTTAATCAGTTCACACTATCGCACCCTGTACGTATGTGCTCTAGTTTTGGTTGCTGGCTCACAGGACCGAATAATAGTGAGAATAACTAAAAGGCCAGAGTTTGTGGTGTTCTTTGCAGACGCGAGACTTAGGCTTTCCGTACTGCGGACGCTCGGTGATTTCCCGTATTCGACCACGGTGGTTTTTCAAGCATCACTCGAACTTGGGATCATTGGATGATTAATGACGAGGTGTGTTACCGTGTCTTGGTGCTGTTGGTCGTCCGCTGACTGGAGTGATTGCTCTAGATTACCTTCGTTGGCTTGGTTATGCCTTGCGTATGTTGCCAATTGCCTACCTTTTCGCGCCCGTTTTGCACTTTCCGAGGTAGGCTAGCGGTCAGGATATGACCTTACGTAGAGCCATGAAGAAGCTAACTTCGCTTTTGGCATCGGCTGGTGTTTTCCGCCTTCCTGGTGCGGCCCAACGGACGGGGATTTCATTTAAGTGTTGTGTTGGCACCGTACTTACTTTTGAGCCGACGTAAAATCAATAAGAACTTGACCACAAAGCAGCGGGAAGTGGCTGAATGGAAGTTCATCTGTTTGATTCAATTACTCTTCCACGTTTTCCGAACGAGTTGCCAGTTCAAATCGAACTTCGGCAATAGGACCTATCAAGGCTCTACACATTGACGTTCTCGGAATAACTTGAATTTTGACTTGATAAGGCTAATTGGATCATGGAGGTGCGCAATCCGTCATGATCTAGTCTCACTCTGACCCTCTGTCAAAAACTATGTGGTCGTCAATAATACCTTTCTCTTTGGCTCAGTTCATGCCACTTTTTTCATAATTTCGGGAATTTGACGATAATCCGAAACCTTTCGAAACTGATTTAGTACCTGCTTTTTCGTCCAAACGGGTGCATCAAGATGAAGCATTATCATGCGAAATACTCATCTATGCTGAAGGAGGAAATATCAATCACCTTGAAATGAGCACACAAATCATCCCAAGCCTACGAATTATTTCGAAGAAAATGATGAATAAAGTGGGAAACTGCACCGGGGCGATTTCAGTGAAGAACTACCCGTCAGCAATAACCTCTGACAAGTTCCGCGCATTTTGAAAATTTGTTGTCCGGGGTCTGCCATTGGTTGCCTAAAATAATGGCCGACCACAACATAATCACATTGGCCAGTCCGCTCCGTGATCTTTGATGATTACTCTCCAATTACTTCGGTGCACTCGAATGATCATCGGTCGCGTTTTCCGTTTTTGAAGTCCGAAAATGTGTACTACCCCTCACCTTATGGAGTGCAGTTCTTCAAAGAATAACACCAACGTCGTTCGATCACTGGGCTGTCTGATAACGCTGCGCTGCAGTCGTATATGCCGGAAAAAGTTAGTTTTCTCTATCGCAAGGGATATATAAGGAATGGATGACTGATACTGTCCGGCAAACTAACACACGAACACGGAGTAGCGGGTAATCAGACAGAGATGTTTGAAGCCCTATAATATCCTGTGAAAAAATGTTACCAGTAGTTTCCCATTCGCATAATTCAAACAACGTCTAAACGTGTCAACTGAAATGGATGCAAATATGTCCATAAAAGTCACAAACAGAAATGTAGATGCAATTCTGATTCGCGTGTGGGTTTTCTAACTCGGTCGATTGATATGAACTTTCACTTTTTGATACTACTTGAAACGATTCGTACTTGGAAGAGGAACAACGTATTGCCTAAGATAAATGGGCTTGATGTACTTCATGTTCAAATCGACTGATGTCTTCCAACGTTGTTATAACAGGAAACTGAGTGAATAATCCACATATATTTGTAAAAACCAGTGTGCAAAATCATGTGCCGCCGGTATGATTGGTATGAATGAAAATAATTAACAAGAAAGAGGAAGCGTACAGCGTCCCCCAAAAGTATCAGAACTTTTCCATTATCAGGCTCGATACGCGGGATCATCCATCGAAATGCATGGCTCCCAAGTGGGTCTGATAATATTAAGTTACCGAAACAGTCGTTCACGCTCCCTAAATGCTTAGAGAAACGGTCTACCCCACATTGCAGTGGGGCGCTTTGAAACCCGTAAAATACAATGAGCAGCTGACTGATGGCCCAGTTCATACACAATTCGGTTGCAAAAAATGCCCCCGACGGTACACATGAATGTCATCCTAGCCGGGTTTTTCAGATTTCACGACCACTAGCCGTCTACTCCGGTTCCACTTGCTACATCAAAACACCATGTAATTAGAAGGGCAGAGAACGAGGAATAGTGTAATACCGATTATAAAACAATAAGACAAGTGTACAGAAGAGAGGAGAATTAGAATGCAAGACCATCATTGATTACTTCATTGAATCATAGCGTTCGTTGTTTCCAGTGACTGTTTGAAGGGATCCAGTGGACCCAACTTGATAATCCAACTAGACCGATACGAGCCAATTCAACGGTTAACGACTTCACACCGTCCTCCCATGTCTTCGACTGGCCCCCTCGACCTATCTTCCAACCGCTACGCACGCCGGCCAACGAGGAAGTCGCTTGTGGTATAGACTGTCACAACGAGACTACACCTTGACGCGGTGTGACAGCTTGCGTGCCTCCATGATCCAACGAGCTATACAGGATGGCTTATCTCAAGCCGAAGATCCAATCATGCCTGGAAGGTCAATGGGTAGAGGCCTGAAGAAATAGTCTCTTGGTCCTCCAAGTTGGGGGTTGGTGTGAGTTGGAAGATCAGTCGAAGAAATGAGTGGGAAAATAATTGATCCAAGTAGATGGGCTCCCACCCAGCTATACCCCGCTGCCTTGCGGTCAGGTTCTTTTCAGAACCAAAGGCTTTGGTTGAGAACCCTAATCGTTCTTCTGTTTAGCGGCTGGACTCCCTAGCATTACCCGTCCATCAATCCCCGTGAGTTACACGCCTACAAATAATTTCATACTGCATCGTTTGTCGCGCAGGATAATCAGGACCGCGCTGCCCATTGCATCGAGTGTAGGCGGGTTGGGTAGTGCTAAGTATACAAC
>LUCM01004757.1:57373-81761 GCA_008360955.1 Fasciolopsis buskii | reverse complement strand
GCTGTTGTGCAAGGCAGGTAACTGTTGGAAGATGGGTCCAGGTGCGGCCAGTCAATGATATGGAAAAAAACATGAAAACTTTAAACCGTAGACTGGCTCGTGCAAATGCAGTTAAACTACTCGGTTGGTGTCCACGAGATTCTCTGAAGCAATGGTTGAAAGCAGTCGGCGAGATGGCTCAATGTCACGGTCAATGACGTTCTTGCATTCGAAATCTTTCTCCTTATGGATAGTCCTTCAACTTGCTTGGCAATTGATTTTTCACCACTCGTTCTATTTTTGCTGAGTAGTTGATGCTGTGAGGTAATAGCCAAAATTAGAGCACGTTGGTGCAGTATAAGTGGTTGTCCAAACTTAGCTGATCGAAAATCTTTTCATCACGTACCTTGCGAACGCATGTTATGGAATCGGCTTTAGTTTTGAACATCGTTGCAATGGGCTCCATAAAATCCAAATTGATTAACTATGACCAGCCGGGAAGGAGCGGTCGGCATCCTGTGATCACAATGACGAGTGATGGGATTTAAGGCTCCCAAATTCGATATGACCTCTGGATCCATTTAACCACTAGGGATCCAGTTCTATAGGTACAGCCATAGTCCTGTTGTTTGGATTGTCGTTGATCCAGATAAGGTACAACCCAATCCTATCCAGATGATTCAAAAGTGGCTTTACCTATCCCGAGAAATAGATCTTCCGCACAGAACTCATCATCACATGTCGGTGTATACTTATGTTTGTAAATGATTTTTTTAGAAGCTGTCAAAAATCCATATACTAGCATTTTCGCAGCAATAACGATAAACTCTCATCAAGGCGGGGCTTTTCCAAAGTTATCTTTCGCGAATGACAAGGAACGACTGACATTCGATTTGCAATTTCTCAAGAATAGGACAATTTGAATATAGATCTGGTGGATGATGAGGACATACAGTAAGATCAGCATGCAAAGGATTAGTTAAATCCAAAATATTAGGGAAGAGAAAAATGTTCACTTGCCATTAAAACCGCGTCAAATAAACCGCTAGACAATAAGCAATAAAGAGCATCACGCAAGAATCCACAGGCTGCGTAATAAACGGTCAACTAATCCATAGAGGCGCCAAGCAAGACTCGTCAACTAGCTTGCTGGAGACACTGAAGGATATGGCAATGAACCGTGAACAGTGGCGATCGTGTTGTCGTTTTCTATCGAGTCAGAATGATTGGAAGAGTGCGTTTGTACAGTGAGACTGTGTTTCGCATGTTAGTTGCTGTAGCATTCTTATCGTTTCCCGCCTGTGTAGGTCTGCACCCTGTTCCCCTTGGATATTCACTCTTTTTACGGAATCTGGTAACTCTAGGGAAAAACAGTGGTCAGTCGGGCTTATCTTGCTGTTTGACGCTGAATGATAATGATGACGTGGCTTAGTTCTTCTGGTTTATTGTCGCACTTTTGATTGGTACTGGGAGAAAACAACCAAAGCCATAAGACATTAGGAGAAGACTAATTCTCACAGGATCTTATGCGAAACTGCGTTGTATTCTTGTTTGAACTGTTAGCTTTTTTCACACAATATCGTCAGAGCGACTGTGCTGCTTATTATATTCCAGCGTCTAGGCAGGACAATCTGTCCATTTTCTTCCGGTAGATTGCGCTAACAGAATTTTTATGAAATTGGTTGGAAATTGTCCAGTTTTTTCGGTAAATGAGGCGTCAATGTGCTTGCTCTGCAAATTCCTCTACTTTTATCCCTCATGCGTCTATACCGTTCTGAGACTTCTAGCCATCTTTACCAAGTCTCCTTCCGGAATTGTCTCATCTCTCTTCAGACATCTTTTTGCCAGATCTGTTAAGCTGTGAAACATCCTCCTCCTAGTTGTTTTCCCACCCACTTACAATATCTCTCTAAAAAGAGACTCAACAAGTTGTTGGTTGCATGAATGTTCCCTCACAGTTCCCTTTTTACATTGCATCATTCTAGTGCTGAGTTTACCTCATGTCAGTCGTATCGTGTGTAGTAAAAATGAATGAATTCAAATCTGGCGACGGTGTTCAACTTTCACCTATGGTTTAGTTGATCTTTTGTTATAGTCCACCGTCCAGGTAGATCTGTTGATCATCCTCTCTTATTCACCCAAGCTGGATACTGAGAACGCGAGGCTGGTAAAATTTAATCTGGCATTAAGCGTCCTCTTTTTTGCGGTTTATTTTAAGCGTCAGTGGCAATAAAATGATGAGGAATTGAATTAAATTGTATACCGTTTTAAGTGCTATTGTATAAATCTTGTGTCCTGTTTTAATATATTGCTTTTGTTCGGGAAACGGACAATGGAAAGCCTTCCCTATGACTATTCAAAGTTCTAGGCTTTTTCAAGCCTCGAGTTAAATTTCTGTGGTCAATTGGCCTTTTCCAATTATATAAAATCTGTTTTTGGCGTTGTATTATCGTCATCTTGTTTCTTCCTTCGCAGGTAATTCTTGATGAAATCCAACGTCAAGGATATGATTCATCAACTACAGCAATCTAGGTTCGTGGGTGAACCACTTCTACCACTGATTCTAAACGATCCGAATTTGCACTCGGCGGTCACCCGTTCCGATGAGCTCGAGACGTTTCGATCCCGGTCTAGTTTACGAGATGTGGTTACCGCCAGTGTGTTTCAAAATTACACCAAAGTTAACAGCACACTAACTCGAAATGAAAGTGAGAAGGCACCGGATACTCGCGTACGTGTTACGTCCACCGAGATTTTTTCTTTCTGTTAATGTTTTCTTGACTAATCTATAGTTTGTCTGACAGCTTTCGGAGAGATCTGTGATTACGGTCTTAATTCACATTCTACCACCGAGATTACTGGCGGTTGTTTCATTAGAGATACTATAAGAATGAGAATTAAAAACCTGTGGCTGGTATCGTCGACATAGATTTTCTGGCACTTGTTCACATAAAATAGTTTCAAGGGTTAGATTTGAAACCCAGTTTAAATGCCAATTCTAAACGAGTGTTAATGATCAGGTCGTACAAACTTTCGAAACGTAAACCGCGGTCAGTTACTTGAAGTTGGATGCGAACATGATCAGTGGCGACTTGATTCGAGTCCGAAACGTCCGTATCTGACCTTCAGAATGCTGACCGTTCGGTTTCTGCTAGTATTTATTTGTTTCAGCCGAAGTTTGCAATATTGAAAGATAACACTTCTGAGCGTGTTGAAACGATTTGGGGTCACACAAACACAGTTTGTTGTTAAACTCTTTTCTCCCATATCAGCATAGTTTATCACAAATGTATGTTCTATGTTCGGATGAGTAATTTCACAAAACTTTGTCTTGCCAACAATAATATTTTGGTTCTTAGTTCTTCTGAAAAACCTAGAAATCAATGCGGTAATCTTCTGACGACTCAGTGTTAGGCTGGATATCCAGTATGTTCACCTAATCCTGTATGAGGTACCTCTACGTGTTACCACGGCTGGCACATTGGGTGTGTTATGACTCTCCACTCTGAGCCTGCGCGTTGTGGCCGGCAGTAAACCTTATAAATAATAAATTGTGCATCTTGTGCTCCATATATGGAAGTCTGTAAATAAAAGAAAATTAGGCATCGAACACCGCTAATCGAGGCCGACATGATAACTTTTTAACTATCGGTCAAATGTCCTTACCAATGGGCTATATTGTTCACGGTTATTAGAAGTCTAGTGTCATTCGGCTTACCTGATTGGCCAGTTTGCGATAGAACCAGCTGCGCAGCTGAACTGGATTGAAAGGACATTCGGCTGCACATTTCAAAATTTTGAGATGACGGGAGGGGCTGGATATTGTGCTCATTTGGATGTTCACTCGTATTTTTCACATCCTATTTTAAAGAGAAATGATTGATAATTTTTTTCCAATTGAAAATTCTGAGCAGTTGCAAGTTCAATCACCCAGACGTGCACTTTTATCCAGTCCGTTTCGAAGCTCAACACTTGACGAATTTGCCTGGTGGTTAAATATGTAACCATTTTCTGAGCGAATTTTTTCACTTTCAAAATACGGTAACTTCTTTCTGCTTCTGTGGCTACTGACGCCATCTGACTGGGTCATTCTAACAAAAAGAAACAGAACATAAACAATCCTTGTGGAGAATGATGAGTAGTATTCAAATTAACTGCACGGTCGACACTGTCACCGGTTACGCGAAAAAGCGTATCTGTTCCACCGAACTAATTCAGATAAGATTATTTTATCGTCGTAGACAGTAAGCCGGATAGATAAATTTCATTGGAGAATATTCATTGCCTAATCGTTTGAAGGGGAAGCTTTCACTCAAATTTGTGTATTGAGATGAAAACGAGTTTGTACAGCGTGTTTTCGACCATTTAACTGTAATTTTGCACCAGCTTATTAGACGTTTATACAAAACTAGATATCCACCTACGTAATTCGCATTCCAGAACTGTCCACGGTAGCTCAGTAGGCCAGCATCTGCTCAGTGAGCGAAAGATCGCCGGTTCAATTCCTTTGGATGCTCTTTACGCAAGTGACCTTTCCATTGTATCTATGCTAATACAGTTGGTAAAGTAACCACTGAGAACTTAGATAACAATGAAATGATTGATAAGTCGGCCAAGAAGAGTAAGAACAAATAATGAACTTTTGGATGTTTGTTAACGACGGGGGAACTAAATCCGTTCAGTCATCTACCGCAAATTGAATTGTACTTCGCAAATGGAATACCCATTGGCATTTCAAACGTTTGTAATGAGTGTCAGTAATATATAGCTGTGTAATTACCTCAATGCTTTCACAACTAAGCTTATCTTGGGCCCCCGAATTTCGCCATTTAGGATGTGGGTCTGATAGAAGTGTTACGCTGTTGCGTGCAGACCACCTTGCGTGCGTGGTCATTGGTTGCCTGCAGAACAATCTTATCTGTCCTGTTCACTTGTTAACTACGGAGCGGTTTGATTGTTTTTCTTCTGCGTTTTATTAGAACTGATTAAAGATGTTCTAAACCGGTGGTCATAATTCATGATAATGACGATGGAGCATCGTCCAGAGTTTAACCTCCGAAGTCTAACAGTTGTCAGTCGAATACTAGTGGAACACTGTTGTGTGCCTCAAAATCCCATTAAATTGTATGTATTGGATAAATTTCCATGACACTGAGTAGGTCTCTGAGGTAGCGGCTGATCTCTTTTCTGTTGCTTTCGAATAGAATATAGGGAAATGAATAGAAACTTCTCCGTATTTTCTCGTACGAGTTGTTTTTTTTTCATCATTTTCATCGATCCAAAAGTCTTCTTACTAATAGTGCTCAGTGGCATACCAACGGGGCTCTCATAACTCACTAAGCCATGTAAATCAGTAGAAACCTCATTTAGTTCTCCGCTTATGCCCTCCTGAGGTGGAATCTGATTGGTCGTACAACTTCAAACGTTTTTTCAAAAGGAACTCTGTTTATTGTACCACTTTGAACCCGTTTAACGGCCTGGTTTTCGTTCCTCGGTTCGGCGGAACAAGTGGGCATCCACCGACATTCTTCTTGCGGCTTATGAAGACATCTATCCGAGAAACAAAATTTCTCGTGCAGTAAACAGATGGCATTCGTAGATATCAAATGGCTTAGCTTTCGTCACCCGAGAGCACTCGATCCGGTTCCGTCTTCAGTAATCAGAAACTAGACCCCAGATTTGTGAATCCAGTAAAATGATAGCTCACATTTTCACCGTGGGACAATCAGCCCTGTTTATAACGAGAATCGACCAGTCAATTTTGATGTCCATAATGACTAACCTCCAAACACTATCATCTTACGTTACTCTGACATCTGTTCTGTTGCCCACAAACAGGATTCTAGCACACTGAGACGACTTTTGAAGAACTATTGGTGTCCCCAGGCGAAAACGTGTGCTCAGCTCTGGAAAGAACAGAGTCGTATGGAGTATCTTTCAACTGGTCATGAAAAGTGAGTTAATGTTGTCCACTGTCTTCACACGTGCATATTTCGTTTCCGTCGGAATCGCCCAAATTCCTTGGGGTGCACACACACGTTATTCCACATTTTGCAGACGCATCACCTTGATTTTAGGTATGGCTGGACTCAATAAAATAGGATTATTTGAGTGCCAAAAAAAACATTCAAAATACGCTAAAATTTCTGTGCTCGTTAGTTCTTTGTCTCTCTGTCCGTATTTTGTTTCTAGTTATCAGATAAAACGTTATTTCAAGATATGAGGGAAAGGTGGGAAGGATTAATATGGCTTGAAGTTTGTTTGTATGAAAATTTAGGCTTTAGATTTGTCATTATGTCGATTGTTTCAACAGACGGAACGAAGAAACGGTTTGTTATAACAACCAAATTTCAAGTCTGTGATGAATACAAACAACATTGACATTCAAGTGGGGGGCTAGCATAGTCACTCGATCAGAGGATAGTTAGCATGAGACCTAACGATGAAGTTGGTCTGAGCTAATCGCTGGTGGTTTCGGGGGGAGATCAATGTGACGTGTGTGTGTGTGTGTCTGACCACAGCCAATTGATGAGTGAGTAATGTAGTGCATAACGTTTTTTCATTCCTTGAAAATTCCCACTGAGCACATTAGGAAAACAAGTTTTTTCTTTGTCATGCTTCCTGCATGAGCGTAGCAAAGAAATGATACAGCCGTTCGAGTCATCCACACGGGGATGAGCGGATCAGAAACCGTGGGCCTGGAATGCAGAATACTATAGTGCCAGTAGCTCAGCTATGGTGACGAATTGGCGACAGTGAATTGCTACCTATCACCGAAGTAACCTGCGGATCTGAGATTCGAACGTTTGATCTTTTTTGGAGTGGTGGACGCCTAATCAACTTGACCACCGCCGGTCTGGTCTCAATTATTGTTATTGGTGTTTTCTCGTACCAACGGGCAGTCATCTTATGGTTCTGCCCACGTAACCTACTTCACAAGTTTAACTGGAGGCCGAGCCCACAGACAGTCTCTTCCTTCGTCTGGCGGAGAACCGTTGGGGAAGTAAGGTGAATGATAACTTTGGCAACAAAAGAGTTTGTTCTAATTTCGGTTCCAGGATCCTTTCTTACCAGATCCGTTAAATTCTCTCCTCTAATAGCAATTCATGCCGATGAATCTTTCACAATATTCGTCCGAAGTAAGAGCTATTTTCTACTCACAGGTACACCATACCTTGGTGACTCTGTTGCCCAGATAACAGATTAAGTTCTGTTTCCAGACAAAGTTGGTATAGCGCGCGAAACGCCATGTTCCCTTTATCTTATGGCAACCGGGTCGTTGTAAGTGTCCATCTGATAAAGTTAACAAAAGTGCGTTGAAAACCGTTGCACCTTCCACTGTGAATTGTTTATGAAAACACGAAATTCAGATGTACATACTTTTTTTCAGAGAATTCTTCCTCTAACCTATGCGATGGGAGTGAAAAAAGGGACTGTTCGACCGATCGGAGCAATAGAGATGCTACCTGCTCATGCGGTATAGTAAGAGTAGTTTGTTAGTGAAAAGTTAGTGTTGCTTTCAGTGCAAAGCCGGAAGTTCTGCGAACCGTCAGTCACTTACAGTCCACGGTCCTGTTAGCTAAACCGACGTACAGTGGTGCGTAAACCACAGAAAACCAACTGAAACCAGCCGAGGCCTATTTGCTATACTACAATTTGATAATTCGTCCAAGTGTCCAACGTTACGTGGCTAATGCCCCAGAGCAAACAGACACCAAATGAACTTTAAAAAACAGTGCATTTTGTTTTGCGAAATTCGTTTATTCGGTCGAGTTAATATTTAGTTCATCCCGAGAGATCTAACCTTTACGCTGACGAGATCCGATCCAGATATGACGGCCCTAGCGACTGGAAGATCGTAAATAACCCTAACGTTCTACCAGTAGAATCATGAAGAATGTGGTTTGTTTGAGCACTACAGCAACGTGAGTTCCGAATATGTGGGGCAGACCCTGATACGGGGCGATCATGATTAGGGCTTGGTTACTATTTTGTGCGCCTCTTTGGGACTACAGACAGGCCTTTTGTAGTGACAATCCACGATCCAACTGATTAATTTGCCCTCTCCCACCAGCACATTGACAATAAGATCGATAATTGTTCTCGATCAAATCTTGTCCAAAGCTGACTTGTCAAGTTTGGGTTTACATCCACGATCGCCAGACCGAATCGCGTTCCGCTTTCGGTTAATTTGAGTGTGCCGATTGGTGGCAAATCTAACATCCTTTGTTTGAGTTCGTTTTCCCGTCTGATTCCAACGGTTGAATACAAGCCTGTTAAACACAAATACCTGCCGATCGCAGTCATTTGCCAACCCCAACCCGATGATGCAGCCAAGGGCTGGTTTATCGAGGCCGACTGTTGATTATTCTGCCAGCTCATCGATAAGAGAGGGAGAATGAGTCGGATGAACTGTGGATTCGTATTTCACACCGTTTTTCGCCAATCACAAGAGGGCAAATAAAATGACAACCAAGCAACAATCCTGACTGCGATGTTTGAGGGTTTGTACCGCTGATAGTCATTCCGTAATGCTGTCGCACTTGAACGAAAAGCGTTTCTTGCTCATCTCCCAGTATATGACTCCAGGATTGAGTTCGGGAACTGTCGTATTGGAATAAGATATCGTTAAATGAGTTTGGAACATTACAATTTTAACTCCGGAAAGAAGCACAACTATTGGTTCAGTATGTATCGTGCATACCCAGGATTAAAACTACTCTCTACGTTTTCGCGTTCTCAAGTGTTAGTTGGCCTATAAATGAACTAAGAAATCGGGACAAGCTAATTTGACAACTGATATGAGTCTGTACAAATTCTACATACCATTTAGGCATCAACCAGAGTGAAGAAAATGTAGTTTGTGAATTCACTACTGAAATGATATCGTGTTAATGAAGTCATTAAAATCGTTCATCCGATCCATTTTTATCTCGTTCCTAACGAAATATTCGCCAACTTATCAATCGATTAACTAATCGATCGGTTTACAGACTATTTTCGTCTCTATCGTTTCCCGTCACCTAAATTTGACTTGGTTGCGATAAATTGAGCTGAATTACCGGAAATCGTAGTTCCGACTAGAATCATCGTTTCTTTCCATGCTGTGTTTGAAGAGGTCCCTGACCAAATCATTTGGAGCTAGGGTACATGTGATAACAATTTAGTCCGTGTTTTATCGGCAAATGGGGGCATTTTGTCCACTTTTCCTTATGCGAAACATACTATCAAGGATATGGTTCTGTCTGCATTCCCGTACGGTCCACATATTCTGTTCTCCAGGCTAGACCAAACTTCGCACTTAAGATTCTCTAGCTCACGCGAAAGGCTGTAGCTAATCCCATTCGCTAGTGGGGCTCGTATATGGTTAACACCTTTTTAATTGGTTAAATCATTTAAACTACCTAAATCAACTAAAATTTCTCACAGACATTCTCGGCACTGAGTCAGTAATGGAATACATCATATCACATGTAATTTAAGAACGCGTTGATTGAATGCCTAATGGTTTGTTTTAGGTGCACTGTCGTTGCATACAATCCCGCACAAGTGCGATTATCATAGCGACAAAGTTGCAAATGGTTATAGACGGAGATGTCTTCTTATGTTTTGTGCGCACTTTCTATATACTTTGACTCTTGTATGTATCCGCCCGTCAAATGGGCGTGCAGCGTGGAGGGTAAATGTTGATCGTGTCTGGTCGAACGCACGCTCCATTTGATCTGTGGATGTTTCATTCGTCCCATCTGTATCAAAGAAGGTTGTTTCAAGAAGAAACGTTTAACCGTTTTCAGTTAGCTGATAAAGGACGCTGAATCGATTAGCCCTGCTTCAAAATTTCGATTTTTCGCCCTTATATTCCTAGGTTTCCAATTTATACGTCAGGCGACGATCCTCTCTCCCTTTGGATCGTGTTTATTTTGATATATATATATATATATATATATATATATATATATATATATATATATATATATATATATATATATATAGTGAGCGATACACCCATAAGGCCGCTAATCCCATTCGAAATTTCGATCAGCTTTCGATAGAAAGCATTCATTTTATGACAGGATGTGACCGTTTAAAAAACTGTTCAAAATAGTGAATTCCATGTTTGTGTGATCAGTCAACATAATAGAAATGATATAACGTAAACAAATGGTGCGAATTAATAATGAGTTTTTGTCGGGTCAGTGGATTCCACGTAAATAGTTGCCTCAGTGTGCTGAATTATTATCACGTGTTGTCCTCAATCAATTGCATTCGTCGGTAGTCCACGTTCGATCGTTTCACACACAAATGCATACTTAGACCACGAACACGGACGCACTAGTGACGAGGAGCATTGGTCAACCAGCCACGTGCGAACTGACCCTTACGCCTGGCCAGCCGATAAACAAATGCGAAAATGAATCAGACTAGGCAGTTGATCGACCTTATCGATCAGTCACGAAGGCACGCTCGGCTGTTGATAGACCGCCACTGACACATTGGAGCTGCCCTATCTGAACTGTTATACTACACCGGTCTACGTGCCACTACTGCTCTAATACAGTCCTTGCATTACAACAGGTATGCCTCCTTTTTCACTTCGAAAGTGAAACTCACCAAGGATCTTAGAAATACGCTGTCATTTAGCCACCGTTCTTCAAACGGAATGGTTCTGTGCTTTTCTCTTTCAGAAAACTCCCCCATTTTTGTAAACTTTCCTTGTGACTATGTCACCGTAAGTTTTCTACGGCGATCAAATCAGACAGATCAATTCAAACACATCAAATTATGGTGCTTATCATGGTGAAAATTTTTTCTTTAAGCAACGGAATAGTTTGAGGTTGAAAATTATTGCTAGGTTTTTTCTCCTGTTTATATCGTGCAGGTATTTTTTTTACTTTTATCGACAGCTGTAAAGAGTCAAAAGTCGATCAGTGGGTGCACAATGCAACCGTGCGATTCTAATTGGCTTGAATTGCACGATCTCAAAATTTCAGCGGATGCTTCATGTGTATAAACACGTTACTTACATGGGAATACTTAATTTTCTTCAATGCTAAGTTGTTCTAGAATGGTAAAATCATGCCTTAGATTCTGAAGTCGCTGACACTCGTTAGTCTGTGTGCGGAAGTTCGTCTGGGGATCTTGTTCGGTTTCGTTTAGCAGTCGATTTCCGACTGCAGCATTATGAAGTGGTTGTAAACTACGCCGTATAAGGAGACTTTGAGTTAGTCATGGAACACAGCTCGAATTGCTAACCCTAGCAGTTGACGGTGCTTGAGGACAACCGAATGTCATTCGCTTTCTTCTGTACCAGTTTCAGACATTGTTGACGGCTACTGAGCAGTGATATTTCCTCTTCAGAAGTTTCTGATAAGCGGCATTGCCAAACGTGGGGGTTTCGTGATGAGTTTGTATTAGTTTGCCCCGTGCTCTTTAGTACCTACTTTGTGTAGCAATAATAGCACTTTTCATGGGTCATCATCATCCCTAACGAGATGGATTGGAATCGCTTGAACCACTAATCGAAAGCCTCTTCCGAATCGAGATCGCATAGAAATTCGCAAATGCTGGCAGCAGCCTAATCTGTTGGTGATTGTTTGCAGTGGATGCTGCCCCACAGGAATTTAAACTGAATTCATTGACAAAAAGGTTGGCAAACAAGCTCGTTTTCAGTGATTCGTACACATGCCATTAAATCACAGTGCATGAGAATACGTTCTTATGGGAACAGACTAGTCAAATAAAAATATGCTTGACGGTGTTTCATACGTAACACAAAAACGGATAAACGTGTTATGTCAATTGTTGCGCATTGTGCACTGTGGTGGTGAGTGGGCAGCGGGAGTTGGAAAGCGGCCAAAAATTGTTTTTGAGCGCACACTGGAGGATGATGTAAACCAGACGTTTTGTCAGCCCATACTGTTCACCCCGGGCACGAAGGGCTTGGGTCACATTTACGATATGATTATTCTGTGCCAGGTGGAAAACCACTGCGCTGTTGACTGAGTTGTTTCAACTGCTCATGGATCCTGTCTATTAGTAGTTGAACGATCTTTCCGATTCGGTACTGATTTCAGACGTAACGGATGTTTTTCTGATAATGGGTTAATCGGTCAAATATGTCAGACAGATGAAGACTGCGCGTCTTCTGGGTGCACTGATTTCTGACTTAAGTTGTTGACAAAGATGATATCCAGCCAAGAAAGCACGTCATATCTTCGATGCTGCTTCCATTTGTCCTTGACTGTTTGCCTAAGAACCTTAAATCTGTCACCTTCATAGTTGATGGCCAGATTGGTGGCTGTTTCCATATCCGCAACCTATCCTTTGAACAGACCTGACCGAAATGCTCCTTTGGATGGTTCTTGTGATTTTAAACATAAGATCTGTCGATTCTTTGCCATTGCGTCCTATTTTATTTGGCGTACATTGTTCAACCTTTAGGTTCATCCTTCCTTCTCAAGGAATCAGTGGAGTAGGTGGGCCACGAAGGGAGCGGCGTCTCCTGGGCTACATGCTGCCCATATTGAGTCGTTCACAACTGGACAACAAAATACAACCACTTTTCTGATCGTCAATAAGAACTCTGGAACTACGCTCCCACGTCTCTCAGATGGAGCTTTGTCCTTGGTTGTGTTTCATCAGAATCCAATTTGTAGCGTGAGGAGTGTGTATGGAAGATCTTCGTTGGAGAGTTCACAGAAGAACCACAACTATGATTTTGCCCTCGTTCCTAAGGTTGACTCAGTCAAACCGATAAAGAATTATCAATGAATGAGTTGAACCTGTCCAAAATTCAGGCGATGATGAGAACGCTAAGAGAATGGGATGCAACCAGTACTCGTGCGCTCGGGGTTTCTTACGGTATATGAATCCATCATTTTATTTTCAGACAATCTTCGTTGTAGACCTAATGTTGCTAAACGCTTCTGGCCGCAGTTTTCAGCTACGTGTAACGAGTGAAAACTGTTGCATCCTGAGTGAATAAAAGCTGCGCCGTCCAGTGTGATGAAACTGTGGACAGGGGTTTCGTTCACCATAGGCGTCGTTCAACAATCCGCATACTGGTGACAACTGAAGGAGTTGAAGTTGCCTTACAGAATTTTGTCTCAGCTGACTCTCAGATCTCTACCAAGATTTTGACACAGCAGCTTTTTATGAGTACTTCTTCTGCAAAACGTATTATGCACCGCCTAAAACTTTAAATTTCATCACGGTATTGCATTGAAAGATGAAAATTGAGAAAAACGTGTCTTTTTGAGGGTGGTCTGTTAAGCCACTCAAAGCACAGCCTACTTTGTGCAGAGATGATATCTTTTCAGGTGAAACTGTATTCCATCTTTGTGTTGGAATAAGTCACAAAAATCAAGTCTTTTGGGCATGAAACAATCCTCGAGTTGCAGTGGATTGACATTACTGTTTCACCCAAAAGTAATTCTATGGTTCAACGCGTACGATTCAATCTACTTGCAGATGTCATCACACCCACAGTCTCAACCCGGTTTTCTAACCGCACCTACACGAGGCTGGACCATGCTGGAACACAGACCACCGTCTTGGGACATTTTTGTGAAATTGCTCATTTTTTATTGGTCCTGAATCACTTGAAGATCATCAGTCCTGTCATGCGCACGAACGGTTATCAGGTACTCTTGTTATCACGGTAATGGTGAATTTCATCAAATGGGCTGATATAACGCGGCACGGATTCAAGCGGACCATGTGAATATTTGTGGCAGAGTAAGAAAACGCTGAGCAGTTTGGCAAATGAGCCTACCACAGTATGGAGTTCGGCAAACCAAAATTTTTGTTATTACAACCACCATTATTCGCTGTTTGTTGGGGAAGTTTGAGTTAGCAGCAAAAACTCAAAGGCAAGGGGTACCAAACACAGAGGCCATCGTGCTGTAAAAGTCCCGATTACATAAAGATTTTACCGATACAATGTCACAGTTAAATGGATTTATCCTATACCGGGCCGATAGTCCTACGGTTGTCTATAATTGATAAAGTGAGGTTATCAGTTATCCCAATGATCAACGGAATAAATTAACTGCGAAGTTCGACAAATACTTTATTAATAAACTTACTTACCATATGGTAGAATGCTCGTCACTTTTGTCTAATGAGTTTCTCCTCATAATTTCCGAAAACTCCTGTCTAGTGCCTGTCTCAACTACGTCGAAAATTGACGCATTTGGTGACGTGATCATTCAGCCGAACGATTTTATACGTGTATTTGTCAGTGATTTTAATATCTGATACTTATTCCATTATAGCACTTAGATTCAGGAATCTAGTATGTTTTCCTACCAGACGTGATTCCCGGTTGGATTTAGTGTTTGCAAGCGCAACTCAGTTCTTCATTGTCCAGATATGTGCACCCTTAAGCAACTCTAACCGTTGTGATTTGAAATTATGTCCAAGTGTATACAGTGTAGGACGTCCCGGTACCCAGTGTTGAAGAGACCATCCAGAATTTTGTGCCAGAAAAACTGATCATCTTAAAGCTCGGGAAAATTTAAGGGCCTTATCTGGTACAATCGATTTTTCCGGCCCCAAACCTTCCCATTTCTTGTGAACACACACGTTTATCTACCTAAATTTGTGCTCCGAGCTGTTATTATGCACGTGGATAGGTAAACAGCTGCAAAAGAAGGAATAACAGACTTAGATGAATGGATAGATTTCAGATCGTACGGCTAGCTACATGTCGATCAAACGTACGTTAGACGGATAAATAAATTAGATGTCCATGTAATTCTGGGTATCTTCTTGCACAGCCGCAATGTATGGAGCACTACAACGCCATTATGTGGGGGAAAACGAAATCAGGAAAACTTTAAATGTTGAATAACTGGACGCCGATTTCACCTCCAAATTTCACTGCGTATTTTTCCCTTCATTCCATGGTTGGAAGCAGCTACAGTGTGCCAGCAGCCGTGAACACTGAGGATCAGCAGAGTTATTGCGTCAAATGAGTTGTCGTCTATAATTTCTAAGGAATGTGTACATTTCTTCAGGTTCACTGGCTTACATCCTTACTAATCGTCTAAAAAGCGGAAGAATTCTCGACAAGTGGACAATGGTCAAAATATCGCCAGTTCCCTGAGAAATCCCAGGGATGTATCGTCACATTGCTTGTGTGCCGGTGATGCTAAAAGTGTTTGAAAGACCGTTGCTGCCACGGGTTGCCGTTGAGGGTTCTGAAAACAATACATGTCCGTTTCTTATAGCATGCTTGAGGCGTGGTTGTAGTGGTAGGGGCATTCCCCATGGCCACTAGGGGGAAAGGGAAATGGCAACCATGATATCCAAACTTGGAGGGGCACAGAACCCCATAAAGTCTCACTAGACCAGGTGTGGTATCAAGCCTAGCCATTGCACGTTACCGTCTACCACACTCGTTGTTCCCGTCCCGCACCTGATACAATAGTCCATTAAGCAGCGTCGGCTCTAAATTAAGGACGAAAAACTTTCAGAATGTTTTCAGATCCCAAAAATGCTTTCGGCAGTCTAGATTTCCAGCTTTGTTTGCTCCGTTATTCGCATATGGTGTTAATTCTAACGTCTACAAACTTAGCCGTGACTATTTCACAGGTCGACAACTTTTCAATTGCTGTCACATGGTGAGAATTCTCCTTCCCCCCGGTCAACTCACAGGGTACAATGTTTTCACTGTTCATCTTTATGAACATCGAACACTTCCTCGTCCCCTCCACATTTGTTGGCTGCAAATATGCTGACGACTCAGTCTCGGGACGAGAATCACACTTCTGAAGGCCACCGGATTTAACAACAAGTCGAATGACTTTCATTGTTCATCATCCCTCTCTGCTTCACTACGTGGATATAAATGTCAAGATGTTGTGTTACTTATTATTCGTTGGGGAAACATGCTAAACTTTTATCCTGCTGTCTGCGAACAATAAGCATGTCGACATCATCAGTGGTCAAGTATCGTGACCCTTTATTGTCACACAACCTATCATAGTCTGTGCATTTTCAGGTAACATTTTGTGGTTATAAGGCTGTCTCATTTCTCCGTCCGACTGAGGTTGTTTCGAGTACACCACACAGCAATTTGTAAATTTATAACTACATGCGTTCGCCGCAACTTGCCAGCCGGATCCCTTATACACATTTCGAAATGCAGTGACACGTCTATAGATTCATTTGTAAACACCGTCGTGGGCAGACATTAGTGTTTGTGAACACTTCATTTCTAAATATTCCGACTTTCATCGTTCCTTTTACAGTGTCTCGCAAAGGTTTGTTGAACTTCATCACGTAATATAGCACCTATCTACGTCTCATGTGCATGGCTACAAGTTGCTAGTGTGCGATAATTGAGTTCCACGGGAGATTTAGAGCCTATCCAACTAGTTTATTGTCTGACGCGCTTAACCCACGGTCATTCTTCCGGAGTTCGAGCCCCATTTCGGATACGGTGTGTGCGCACTGCTGATGCTATCTAACAAAGATAAGATGGCTGCATATTGCCCCTTGGCTTTTTAATGGTAAGTTCCGCGTTGATACCGTGTAGTGAATGATTTGGTTTATCATATTGACTCGTCAAAAGACCTTATTTCCGGTTCAAAGGATCGATTCCTTACTCTTCTTGAAGTGTTAGAGGCATGCTACTAGTTACCCCATGTCATAATCCCTTCTATTCGTTGTGGTTTATGACCGGTTCCCGGAAACACATCAAAACTACGAGGCTTTTCTGTTCAAGCCACATTAGCGCAGCCGTAAATCTACATATCACGGTCCATCTAATTAAATGTTTCATAGATTTTTGAGTTTGAGTTGTTCCAAAGAAGACGATAACACGTACGGAGATTACGCGAGATATAATAACCAGTTTTCTCCTTTCAAAGGCGTTGAGATGCTTGGTCGGTTCAACCTTTGTCTTCTCATGCGATATTCAATCACATTATGCCACAAGAATGACAGTTCTGGAACCGAAGTTCATTGTTTCGTTGTCAGTCCATCATTAATAACCGTTGTTTCCATTCGGACGACACCATTAGGGAATCCGCGGCTATCAGGAAGCGGTTGCGATTTTGAATGGCGTTCCTGGGTTCGATTCCTGGCACCACCGGTCAATTTCTAACTAGGAAACAGTTAATTTATCGCACCCCCTTCTCAAAACGCGGGATATTTTCCAAACGATCCTAGCACAGTTAGAAATATTTTCATGTACTTATGTGAATCCAAAATTTTCAATTAATATTTTCATACTTAGCCTGATAATCACAAAAATTTCAAAGTCACACAAGCATTAATCTTTACTTCATCGCTCGTTTTCTTGCTAGCTGACGTGAACCCTTGAATTCCAGTTATAAAGAAATCTTTTGATCACACTTCATATTGTCGTATATTCAATTAGAGCAACAAACAAATTCATCTATAAACAGTTAACTTTTTTCCGTCGCCTTGATAATGTTCTGTTGTCAGTATTTACAAACAAACGCCCCGTAGTCGTCTCAAAAATCAGTACTCTGCCATCAGTGGTTTGGGTCGTTGATACATTTGAGTCAATTATACCTATGCTTAAGTTTGCTTTGCCCATGTGCTCGATCGCACGTCTCAACTATTACCTACCTTCGACTTTTCTAGTCAACTCCTCTCTACTACTTGTACGCGTTTATCACTTCTCATGTTACTCTTTTTGAACCGTTGAAGTGTCACATTCCTTGGAATTCCAATGGAATCCCGAAGTCCTTTTATCATAGTGGCTGGTGTGGTTCACCGGTGGTTTAGCCAAAGCAGACAGTCGAATGAATTTTATTTTCTTGCTAATAGTTATGAGGTCACATTCACTACCCTCTTCTTCTTAAAAATATGGTTTTTACTTCAATGCTTATGCACAATGAGGTTGTTATAAGCCACTTATGTTGGCACGCAGCGCAGTTAAGTAGGAGCAATGTGCGTTCGTGATCTGCTTTATGTTACTTCTATCTTGGTCTGATCGATAACATGTGGCTGCTCAGGTTCTGAAGACCAGATTGGACTCTGATGCACTAAAAAGGTTAGTGTTATCGCGGCCAACCAGTTTACATAATCACCCTGAGCAGTATTTCAAACCGACATTTAGTACTTCTTACTGTGTATGGTCTTGTGCTATATCATGAACAACAAAGTGCACTTTTTTGTGTTGCTTGTATCTCGTTAAGAACATTTCTTTGTTCTCGACCATTTTGATTTTGCCTTTTTTTGGTCGGCCTTGCTAACCCCGGCGCTGCCAAAAAATAAAAAGATGAAGATGCGCTTAGCACAAAATCGATTGGCATTTTTGGAATGGGCACTTCTGCAGGCGTCGGGCCAGCGGATTTCAGAAAGTGTAACATCATACTGCGTTCTTCGGGTTACATTTTTATTCGTTTCCAGATAGACTGGCAGTTCTGTCTAATCCAAGGGTCTCTAACCTCGTGAACCTTTAATTCGTAGAAAGATGGTCAGCAAGTGAATCTGGTGAATACTGTTATAAAAAACCGTAATAGTGTATCCAAACATATCGGAAGGATGGAGGCATGCAGTCTTTTGTTCGTAGGATGGATTCTGCGGAAAAACTGGGGAAAAAGAATATCTGATCATAATGTGGTCAGGCTGCGATATTGAAGAACTCTGTTTTTTGACGCCGCCGGGTGCTGTGGTTTGGGCGGATTGCAATGATCTGCTTCACGGAATTCTCTCGATACATGTTTTTCACGGAAACTAACCAGGACTGGGAATGCCGAGTAGGTAGTGGGCAGGAAACTTGGATCACTGCCGTCGACAGCGAGATATGGGACGCCCGGGCCTGCGGTCGACCTACGATCATCGCTGCTGGATGGCGATCCGTACCAATTTAAAATTCAATCTCTGTGTATGCGTGGCCATTATTTCCAGTATCGTCAAAGCGGATGCATCCCATGGTGGGAAATGATGGTACAGAAATGAAGAAAAGTGAAAGAGTTCGGTCGAAAATATGTGGAGGTTCATGTATGCACGTCTGAATGGTTTTGCATTTGTCAGCTGACTCGTGATAATTCATTTGAGTAAAGTATGGAGGTCCCGCCTAGGTTTTCTGGCTCTCATCTTAGACAGACAGAAATAACGCACGAAAACAGACATCTTTAAACATTTGGTACTGAGCCGTTTGTTTTCTTCATCTGATTCATTTTGCATCATAAACACAGGACGGTTACGAGACTTTGATACTTTATTTCGAAGACATTTTTTTAATTCTTCTGCGATAGGAATGTTCCCGTCGGTTCCACTAGATGTTTTGTGCATCACAAAAGGAGGTAAATATTCATGCTTCGCATGAACAATATACACAGACACATATAAGGCTGTTCACCAGTATTATCTTTTGTTGACCGATTTTCCCTGCCTTTGTTGTTGTACCAGCCGCGCGCCGAATGGTTGATACCATAAGATAGTCCGGAACCAGAAAGTCGCGCTATTTTCACTTCGAACTTAGGCTCTTGCTTTGAATATACGCGCCAGTTTCCTGATAAACCGATTCCCAACTCCGTTGTTGTTATGATGTATGGGCTATTGGCTTTAACACAATGTGATATCAGTGGAAATTTCGCCAAGTTACAAGTGGGTTTCCCATCCTTTGTTAAACGCTCCTTCTTGTGGCACCTCAAAAGTACATGATAGTTAGCAATCAGTTTGCTGTTTTGGGAATCAGTAACCCTGTACTAGAGTGGTCTGGTTTTGGCTTGACGCCACACATCACAAAATAATAGCAAGAGCAACACCAAGGTCTTAAAAGAAGACTGGAGAATCAAGGTTCTCGAATGAACGGATCATTTGCAGTATAGCTTAATCATCGCCATCGTTCATCGTTTAACGACAAAGCAAGATGCGCTGTAATATTTGGGCTTGTATTTAGTATGCGGAATTCGATCGGTCACGGTAACGAGCAGATACCGGTTACCAATAAGTACTGAATTATCTTCGACCCAAGCTACGCGAGTGAAGTCGACAAGAAGACCACAACAGAACGGAAACAAGTTCGAGTTATGTTTACAATTCACGGATTTATATACAAGGTTGGAAGTAGTCCGACAGGCACAACCCATTCCGTCCAATCACTTTCGCGGAATGCTTGGATTTCATGACCGCTTGTCGTTCCCACTTTCATTGGCTACTTGTCGACACAGACGAGCGTGAAGCTGTGCTGGACCGCTTCACGTGGCTCGCACGTAAACTCACTACAACCTTCCTCCTTCAAGAATTCATCAGCTCGGCCGGCGGTGGACCAGTGGATAAGGTCGCGGTGTCTAGACGTGAAGCTCGCGGGTTCAAATCCTCCGGCCGCTGGTCAACTTTCCCATATGTCAGCCCTCTGTTGCCCGCAACCCCTCTTCCAAAAATGGTGTACGTTGTTACTTCATTAATAAAAGATAAAAAAGAAAGACACATGCCGAATTGACTTCGGAACTGGCGTTGAATTAGGACGCGATAATTTCAGCGGTATTTCTGGATCATAGATTCCTATCTTCCTGTGCGAATTAGTCCTTTGTTTATCACGTGAACCAATGCGTTTTCGATCATCATGTCCTCCATTCGGTGCTCCAACTTGCTTGTTGGTTTTTTTCGTATTTCTCGAAGCAACCGGTTTTGCAACTCACCAACTCGTCTTGGCATGTTCAGTCATGGGACAGGCATGGAACTCGATGATGTGTTGACTTGTGTGGTGTATTGAATTTACCGGAAAAGCATTGCATTGTTTCCGTTTGTAATGTTAAAATGATCGGGGTTGCAGTAAAAGGTCACTGGTAGATTGTACACTATCAGAAAATGCATAAGAATTCTCAGAACTCACGGAATTTCGAATATTTGAAAATTCCCATCGAGAAAACGAGTTGGCGTACAAGCTCGTTCTCAGTGATTCGTACTCATCCCATTACGTCACAACATATTAGGAAGAATTTTTAGGAGTGGTTGGATTAGTCAGGTAGAAGTATGGCTGGGGAAGGGATCTGTCGTGTTGCATGCATAATCCGGAAACATACGTGTTGTGTTAATTGTTTGTTGGGATGGAGGGTGGGCCAGGGAAGTTGAAGGGTAACCACAAAGTATTTGTGAGCTCACAGTGGAGGATTGTGAGGAAGGATCGCGACAGCTCCCGCTGCGCCCAAGACGCGACACTTTACTAACCTAAACTGTTGACCCCTGACCTTATACAGGGTCCGGAAAGCTTGCGTCGCATCAACGGTGTACCTAGTCTGTGGTAGATGTGAAACTATAACACTGTTAAGCGGGTTTATTGTTCCAGGGCCCAACCGCGCGGGGTGGTGCTCACGGATGCGTTCAGACGAGCGGCTGGTCTTGCGGCCGATGTACATTGTCCCACTGGAGCATGGGAATGAATAACCACAAAATGAGGCTGCAGAATCAGGAACTGCGTCTTTCAATCGTAATGACACCACGGGGCGGGATTTGAACAGGATTCGAAGCTTGGCTGCGTAAATTGTCTTCTTCGTGTGATCTCTGTTAGTGTCGCCTTTGAATGGAAGTGATATGTATACTGGCCTTCTTTCCACCGTCGTCTTCCTGTGAACTTCCTTTCTTGTCTCCAAAATCTCACTGGTTAATCGACCTGGGAAGCCATTTTCAATGAATACTCTTCTCACCTTTTGTATATCTGCCTCAAGAGCATCTTCTGTAGATATTCATTTTGCTTTGGTTATGAGACATCTAATTAGGTTTTTCTTCACATTAGGAGGTTCAAAGCTGCGAAAGTGGATGTATCACGTGTCCTTCCTGTGTATCGACCGCCGAATTGAACCGTCTTTTCGACTACTTAATTGTACGTCTAGGAATGTTAATTCATTGTTCAACTCCATCCCTGGTGTGAAATCCACATTTGGGTGGACCGAGTTGAACTTATTCAGCATTTGGTTAATTCTCGTCGAGGGATTGAATACACGGATGTCATCCATATGAAGTTTGTATAGGCAGAGGGTTTGCATTGACGATTCGAGTGGCCTACGGTCCAGCTTTGTCATGAAAATGTCGGCTAGTAATGAACCGAGTGGGGACCTCATTGCTACGCCGTCCTTTTGGCGGTAAACTTGATTGTTAGATTTAAACTGGACGTTGTATGTACAAAAGAACAGTAGTTTTTTAAGTTTACTTTCGGAAGGCTTGTCGCTAAGCTATTCTTCTTGGAGTAGTCACATATGTATTCTATTTGTTCCGTGATCGGAACGTTGGTAAAAAGGGCAGTGATGTCTAAAGAAAGCATCCTTCGTCCTTTCATATTTGGCTCTTTCACAAGTTCGAATCTCTTCAACTCCGACTACTTCATCACTAGACGCCCTGTCAGTGACTGGGACTTCTTACCCCAAATATAGTGCGTTTGTCATGTAGCAGATAAAAAAGCGAAAAGACAACAGCTGTAATTAGTATTATAATCCTCTCATTTATCACAAGCGTTTTCAATCTAAAGCGCGTTATCTACGCAAAAGCTAACTCAGATAATAAGTTCGTGCCCATTGTTGCCTGTCGACCGTCATATCTTAGTCATGCGAGTTTTTCGTCGGTTAGCAGCCTTAGCAGCCTTGACCTGGGTTGAAATAAACGCGCATTTCCGAACAACGTCGGTCATAGACGTGAACATCACCTGTGAATTGAGTGCCTCAGCAATGCAGCTTGACAAACTTGTTCAAATTTCGACAAAAGCTTTAATTACAGTCGTGTTATTTTGATTTCATCAAAGATCATGGTCGCTAAAGACAAACCCAATGGCTGTTATACGATGGACGGAGGATTTTAAACGATGAAAATACTTGTAGATGCTCACTGATCGTCAGCAAAGTGATCACCACTGCGATGTTGAACCAGCATACTACTGGTGAGAGTGGTTAATAATTGGTCGATCATTGTAGTCTCTTGCTGCTGGCTTTCAACTTCTAAGGTTAAGTGCACTTTATCCTCGCAGTCCCCACTGAGTACTGTCTTACATTTACGCCAAATCACTTCTTTGCATGCGCATGCCACTGAACGCCAGAAATCCTTCCTGTGCTAGCTGACTTCCTACTAACAATCGCACCTGATGGTCACCCATCGCAGTGCAACACTTAATTTCCAAATCGATTTACATAATTGCTTTCCTGTTCCTGAAAACGGCTATTACTTGGAGTCTCCTCTCATTCGTCTGAGTTTTCTGAGTTCGGTATATTTCTCACAATAGGCAAACCAGTCGAATCGTTACAAGTTTTCTGCTTTTGTGCACTGCCCTGGCAGCGTTAGTAAACAACTGGAAGCGGTTTGATAGAGGCACTTAAATGAACCAAAAATAGGGCATGTTTGTATTTGCGTCCATATTTGCGTGACAATGCAGACCAGTAATGTAAACCGGAAATTGGTCGACAATCACAAGAACGTAGTGAAAAATTGTGACCTTAGAAACCGAGCATGTTTCTACGCATTTGTTGTTCTGAGGTAAAAACCAACTTGGCTAGACGATTGAATTAATTTCACTTATTATTAGTTATTGGATTATAAAGGTAACCTAAGGTCGATTTTATTTGATGCTTGCCTGATGGTTCGTATTCGATAAAACCTCCACATTCAATTTATTCTAGGCCACGAATGTTATCGGTAAGAATAACTGCATCGGAACCGGGCTCGGTTCGTAGTATGGCGAAAAGAAATGTTATGTGCGAACTTTCATTGTTCAACTTTTCTACGTTCCAGTTATCATGAATAGCTAAAACGTCAACAAATTACCCCCTCTTTCGACTACGTTATTGCAAAATAAATTTATTTGAGTGGTAATTCCAACTGAGAATATCGAGAGGACACGAGTTGGCGAACAGGCTCGTTTTCATTGTTTCGTATTCATCTCATTACATCACAATATACTGGGATAAATTTTTCATAGAACTGGGGAAGGGATTTGTGGTGTTTCATGCATAACCGGATTACGAATGTTGCGCTTATTGTCTGGTATAGAGTGTGCATTAGGATGGAATATGGGTCATGGGAGCTAAAGTGCGACCACAGATCGTGGAGGATTGCTAGTCGCGCCAACTGTACTTAAGGCGCGACACTGTCATCGTAGACTGTTGATCCCTGACCTTATACAGGCACATCTACTATGCGGTTTGTAGTTGTTAGGTCTGAAACCGCCGCGTTGTTGAGCCACTTAATTGTTACTGTGCTCAACCGTATAGGATGGTGCTCACGGATGCGTTGAGACAATCGCCTGGCCTCCTTTGATGTGGCGCCATGAGTTCTGGTCACCGAGAAAAAGCTCGTCCTCCAATTCGTCTCTACTCAGCAAAATTTTTATTATGTTACCTTCCTTATTTTCGACACTATGATTGAGAAAACACAAGTTAGCGAACAAGCTCGTTTTCAGTGATTCGTACTCATGCCATTACATCACTATATATATGGA
>LUCM01004757.1:27775-55111 GCA_008360955.1 Fasciolopsis buskii | reverse complement strand
TCCATATATATAGTGATGTAATGGCATGAGTACGAATCACTGAAAACGAGCTTGTTCGCCAACGTGTGTATTCTCAGTGTGCTCAGTGGTAATTTTCAAAGACATTATGATTATCGGATCACGGGTATCTCCTATCCTGATTTGATTTCATAGCGATTCCGTAATGAATTTACTAGAACGCAAGTTTAGTCGAAGAAATTTTGGCGCTCCAGTCCGACCGAGAGCGTCCACTGCGATGTTTAATCCAACTCATTATTTTCATTATCGCCTTTGAGTTACTGACACTTTTTTCAATAGTGAAATTTTATTCCAATGTTTCCAAAGCTTAATCGTTTGAAGCCTATCCTATTCGATAGGTCCTTTGGACATTTAGTGATGTGAAAGTTAGGCAGTGCAAATTAGTTCGTGAATATAGTCGTACTCATGACAGGGAAGTATTCCTCATGTGTGAGAATGTTATTGTGAGTAGTATGTTTCCCATACGAAAGGTTGGCTAAAATTTCTCCGAAAATGGAATGTCCGTTGCCGCTACTTAAATACATTAACATAATCTCTAAAAGTGCATGAACACACGAAAAATCTTTTGTGTGAAGAAAATGTAGAAAGATGCTTCAGTTCCTTTGACTAAATCGGTTCTCCAAGGGTAGAGGTAAGCAGCTGAACAAACTGCTGAACAAACTCCCCAGGAGTCAAAAAGCAGTTTAGTGGTCAGTGCAGCCCACGAAATATGTATCCCTAATTTCTCAACTCTCCAATTATATTCGTTTTTGTCCACCGTAAACCCAGTTGTGCTTAGTTTAACGTATAGTCTTCGTTTGTTGATCCTTTGATATATTACAAGTAAGGGATTGGCACTGAATGTGGCATTATACATGTACTTCTGAGAAACTGTACCCCACCATTTGCTTGACGATAACTTCAGTAACTCATCTGGCAACTGTGATGCTGTCGTTCTTCGAGTTTGTCGTGGCCAATACATAAGGACCTTTTAAAGGAGAGAAGCCGCATCTTTTCACTCCATCATCTGAAGAAGTATATTTAGTCGCATCCTTTATGCAAGGTCCAGCGTTAAACAGCAGGGCAAGCCCCACTGACTGAGTTATTGGGTGCAGTGAGAAATAATGGACAAGGTGGAAAGGAGGTAGACTTGCAAAAGTAGGAAAGGAAATGAACGCTGTGGTAGCTAAAACACGAAATACAGTCTATCTGTACAAGCGCACATTTTCTCAAACATTCGGATCCAGCAGAAAGTAATAACGATCACTACCGTCCGCTGCCATGTCCTTTTTTGTCTCCATCCAACTAGTTGGAGGGTCTTTTGGGCCCCAGTCCCGTAAACGAGGTTTTTTTCTCATTCCATACTGTCACGTCGTTTGTTGACCTGCGTGTGGCTTCTTTTACTCCGTGACAACTCCCATGTCTTGAAATGCAAAAGGAGGGGTGAATTGTCTCCTCTGGTTTCGAATAGTCAATCGACAGACGTTTCTATCTTCCGTTCCTCCAAACTCAAAAGGGTACAGACAAACTAAGCAGGCATAAACGTTCCATTTAATAATCAGATTCAGGTAGCCTAAATTGGTCTTCTGTGATCAACATTCACTGGTCTATTCATCTGCTGGCTAATTCGGTCCATCATTATTCGTTGGCTTCCCCCTACGGCGTTTTCGTTCGGATTATAGATTGGTGCAACAAGTGCGATGTCACCAAGGCTGAGCTGATCTCTGACCAGGGTAACAGTTATGATTAATAAATACCCACTACACTTATATCCCTGCTATTCACCGTTTTTGACGTCGAAGTACCTATGTTAGCACCCAGCTAGCTTGTTTATTCATCCCAGCGGTCAAGTCTTTGCTGTCTGTCATGGATAGATCATCCATCTCTATCGCATACGATTTCACTGACCGAAGTTTGCCACCCACTGATGTCGCCGGTAAGTTTAAACAATCATTGACTGTTTCCTGATTCAGCTGCTACCTCCATTTCCTCGACTACTTTAACCCACCAGTTTTCACGATCTTCCGTGAGGCTTACCGTTTATTGATACTTTTGATGTCGTCATATCTTAATGAACTTTTTACTTATAGGGATCTGATTTTTTTGCTCCACTAGGCTCAGTGACTCTTGCGGGATCCAGTGTCTTTGATGGACTTAGAATCTAGGAGCATAAGTGAAAAATACTGCCAATTGCATCGCTCGTTTGATCCATTCCTATTGCTTATTTATTATGCTGTTCGTTAAGATTCTTATTTTGTCTGATAGTTCATGTTGGTAACCGGATTAGATAAGCGTTCCGCGGCTAGTCGGGTTTTCGGTTTGCGTCTATGGCCACTGAGCTGCACCGAAAATCGGCAGCCGAGGACAAAGAGATAGGTTGTGTATAATTGAGACACTTGGATCAATAATCTACCTATAACTGTCTATCCTACTCTGTGCAAATTGGAGCGCCGTCCTGATTATCCTGCGTCGCAATCGATGCAATTTCGAATCCTTTGTAGACGAGTGGCTCTCGGGAGCCGGTGGATGGATATTGCTAGAGAGTCCAGTCGCTAAGCAGGAGAACGATTAGAGGTTCTCAATCAAAGTTTCGGGTTCTAACACGAATTCATCCGCAAGACAGCGGAACGTGGCTGATTGGAAACCCGCTAGCTTAGATCAATTGTTCCTCTCATTTCTTTCCGATTGAGTTGCTGGCCAGAATCAACCCCGAGTCTGGTGGATCAGTAGATCAGTTAACCAGGCCTTTATCCACCAACCCTTCAGGGATGATTGAATCTCCAACTTAAGATTAATCATCCTGTATAGGTCGTCGATCATGGATGCGCGTTAGGCGCAGTAAACCAGGATGCAATCTCGGCGTAGGAGCATCAACGAACGTCGTGCTATATTTACAACTTCCCGCTATTACTTCTGTTTGTAGCCTGTTGTGACCAGTTGAATGTTGATGACCCTAGCTGACTAATTATACTCATTTGACCATGAAAATCAACGGCCTAAATAGATGTGAAAACTTCATAATCTTGATGGGAAACATGTAAGGATTTCGTTCTAGGTAAAATTCAAAAGTGGTAACTTGCCCAGTTGTTCGACAGAAGTCTTTATTTTGTAAAATATTCTGTTTAAAAAATGCAGTCAGAATCATATCACAGGTAGTTTTAATCATTAAAATGTACTACGTTAGGTTGGCTTTATTGTCAGTTCTTGAAAATAAATAAATAAATTTTAAATTGGAAGAAATCCTGGTCTACGCTGCAGTGAACCTTGATGCCAAATTCATTCGAGTGGATCCGGTTGATGGTTTACGTGATCCCCGTGATAACGGAAAAACTATCTTGTACGTGCTTAACAAATGGGGATCTGTAAAAGCCTCATAAAAGGTTATGTATAGGAGAAAATTCGTCAAATAATTGTCCAGATGTCTTAGATCCATCGAAATTGTTCGCCTGTATAAGAGTGAAATAAGAAGAATCCTTGCAGTGGGATGTAAATAAAGGTACCGTGAATGAAAGAAAATAACTTATTGTAATGGGAAAATTGTTTTCCTACTTTCAAGAAAGTAAGCCTTACGAGAAGTGTCAGATTTTCAGGAAAGTTGCGCGTTACGTTACACCGAAATTGAGTAAATTATTCAGTTTCAATAGTGGTTCCCGTGCAGTTTCATGTTATTCACGTAAAGTACACTGTTTTCTGCGGTTTGGTTCATTCGGTTACCTACCATCGCCGCTACCTGAAAATTATTCTAAATATACGGACCAAATGATGTAAGGAGTGTATCGAAAAATCGATGCGCCATGTATTGGTTGTAAAACTTGCCTTGAGAAAGACCACCTACGATAGTCGAAACGTTGGCGTATTACATCTACCAACAATGCTGTTTTATTCACATAATATCATTCACAATTATTCTAAATATATTTCATATTCTGATTTGAGAATTCAGTGGGTCACCCGAAAATTGGACTTTGGAGTTAAAATTTTAGCGTGTCACATCGGATTAGTCGAGTTAGCGGACGGCGTGTCATTTCACTCGGAAAACTACTGAAAAACAGCAGCATGCTCATAGATTGACAGCGCGCGTGGACCTTGTGTCCACCTGGTTAAGCATAGATCTCATTTCGCTCTCCCTTGGATTCGTATTGCGTCATGGTTTAGGGTAAGCCGATGGTGGGAAGAGCGGAAAATCTGCTGAATTTTCGACTTTTTTTCCGTTAAACTATAGCAATGCGCACGGCTTATTGTAATGAGGATTCTCCACTTCTTGTTGACTTATAAAAAAGAAATAACTTTAAACACTGCCATTTATGATGTCCTGCACAAGGTCAAATAGTGTTCACTTGACACCTGTTGCATGAGTTCCGACAAGACCCTTACCGATCGCGGTACGTTAAGCGAAATAAAAATCGTCTTGTCAGGAATGAGTCGGTAAACAGGACAGGTGATCCCGTGTTCAGATTTCAGTAACTTTGCGCTCTCCGAGCTCTTCACAACCTGAAGACTTGTCTCCCAGCCACCGACTGACTAAGAATCTGATATTCTATGAATAATTTTAATTGGGAACACCAGAACCTGCCGAATACGCCCACCTAAGTACATATCTAAAACAAAAGAATGGGGGTTTACGGTTTTAGTAGTTCAAATCTGTCTCTGACTTGTGTGTGTGTAAATGTGCGTACCATCGTTCACGGCATTGGTAACCATTTGCCCTTACGCTTTGAAACGCCCGTGGCTCGCATGTTCTTCTGCGCGCGAACCGAAAAGAGCTTGATTTAGCTGTCATATGGATAAAAATATTGGGCGCAGTTGTAACACTGACCGCATTTTATGGCGTGTCCTCGTCTCACGTAACTGGCTCGATCTGTACATGTGCGAAGATATGCATGCATTTGCGTAGCCCGTTATTCGTCTTCGCCATAATTAGTCGTATCAAAATATTATTTATTGACTTAAATAATAGTAACTGAAGAGGAACTTGTTCGTAACGTTATGTTAGTCTGTGTTTTGTGGTATGTTTCAGATCGAAGGCTGTTCTGTTTGTCTTTCATTTTTATTACCCCTTAATAGTAACTGGTTTTTCAACTTATTTCGGTCAAGTTTTGAATACTATGACGTTAATTTTGTCATATCGTGAAGTTACACTCACCGGTAAGTGGCTAGCCCCCAGGATCTCTTGACAAGCATGGACCATGGGAGTTTCGGTGCAATATTCTAGGGATGATGCTTACCACCTGCGAATTCTATAATCTATCTTTAATCTTTTGCTTCCTTTATTAATGGATCCACAATGTACATCAATTTTCGATACAATATACTCGTGAAGAACGGTTACCTGTGTTTAACAAACACTGTCTAAGGTCTAACTTCAATATTACCAATAATAGCCACCTCTAAGAGCGAACAAATCTGGTTGATATCGAGCGTGGTTGCTCTAGAGAGGAGCACTGTAGTGACCAATTTTACATGATAATCCGGCGGTCTAGACTTTATGGCATGACAAACTTGGTTGAAAAAAGCTCTATTTTCACAGTTATCAGTTGACCAGAATACCTCGGTGTTTTGTGTATATTCTAATCAAACGCGAACGGTCAGTCTATACCACTATTTTATTTTCAGCTTAGATCGACTACTTGGAGGAGGTTTACGGACCAATGAGATTATGGAGCTGGTGGGAAAGTCGGCAACTGGGAAAACACAGGTAAGCACAAACATGTTGAGTTTTTCCTTTGTCCCGCATATCCACGGAAATTTCGTTCCAGAATGGCAGCGGCTAATTTCAGTTTAACCAATCTGAGTTCGCAATGCTAACAAGTTCTCTAGTTGAAAGGCCTGGGTTTATATTCTGGATGCGATAATGGACATGCTTCACTGATGAGCCGTGGTGAAAGCGAAGCTCGAGTCTGGTGTCTCTTGTATGTAGGGATTATCGGAAGACCTGAGATCTGTGTGTGATTGGTGTAGTCCGAAGCATACGGAATATAACCATATTTTGTACAGATCAATATGAAAACAGGTGAGAAATGTGTCAGTTGTTGAATCCGAACATTATATGCAATCCCTTTATCCACAAGCTGAACATTCCAATTTGAATGGTACTCGCCCATTGTTTTATATAACGTGATGTGACTTTTGTGCTGATAAATCGAAATTATTCCTATTTAATGTTTATCGGATAGTTGGGGAGTGCATGGACCATTGAACTCGCGGACAAGGAATAAGTACACCACTCTTGTTCTTTTAGTTTGGAAATGTTTCCTGATCCACAATCACCAAGTCGATAGGATTTGTGACTAAAGTTTATGCACGTTCGTTAAATCTGTATGATGTCCCATGAAATTCTAACTTCGAACCTGGTCATTTCTGTATTTCATGAAATAATTCGCCATGTGATATCATCGCTCAACTCATCATAAAGAAACCATGGAAGCACTGCACAGCTGTCTCATCCTTGTTGGAAATCATCAGTAGCGTATATTTGTTACTCGCGCTTTTAATACGGTAACAAAGGGCTTTACTTATTTGTGAATCTGATCCCCCATCTACTGACAAAATTCGCACCAGTAAAACCCTTTGAAATTCCTTTTTCATGGGATATAATGCGTAAACAACGAGCAGTTCCGCACTGGCAGCGCAGGAAACGACAATCGTGAAAGGGTTTGACAATCGACTGTCTTTTGATACTGTTCGCGTTGTCCGAATTTTCGTATGTCTCATTCATACTGTGTGATGCGCTTGAAGTTGAAATAAGTAAAAGTCTATCGAAAAATATCGACACTAGCGATAAGCGAACCTCGATATAACAGGTCAGGCAGCTTATCGAGGAATAGGCCATGTAACGTGAGTACAATCGGATCATTAATCCAGGTTTTCACTTCACTGTGGCTATTTTTGTTGTTCTTATTGGTCTTCCTATCGCAAGTACCCGCCGCAAATTCTTCTGTCAGTCTTTGTGATCTCTGATTCCAGTTCCGCAAATATAAATCAAGTTATAAAGACTGACACTTGAAGCGAAATAAGGCTCCAGAAAACGTGTTCCCATCTTGTTGAGGAAGATGAATAATTCTTGTGAGCAATCGAGAATCGCAGTGACCACTAAGTAACAACAATTCCAACACCTGATTGACTGGCTGACCAATTCCTGCTGGTCCCGATTACATGGGCTGTCTAGTGGCTAGCGTACTGAATTACGGTTAGATTAATTTGAACAAGGGATCAACTTGACAACCAAGCCAATGCATATTTGCTCTGCATTTCTCCTAAGAATGTCCTCTGGTTTACCTACCCGACCCTCGATTTCCCTACTCTATATGAGTGCTCTGTTTCCGATCTTACTTATGTTTGGTGCAGCGGTACAACCTTGTCCCGGTTGTATCGTTGCCTTATCGATTTTCCTTACTGAGCTTTGAGGTGATATATGTGTACCAGTTTTCGGAAATATTCTGCATTTTAATGTTCCGGGTGTTTGAATGTAAATGAGAACACACACGCCAAAATAGTCCGTAAGGCAGCGTCCGGCGGACTAATGAATGGGTGTCTAAAAGTATAAGCAATTTAGGTGATCCGTCGGTGAGCTTTCCGTATGCGGTGAGTTATTAGGTGTGGGATTTAGTCTCTAGTGACCCGCGCACTAGTGTTGATTCAGTCGTCATCTCCGTTTGTGCAAAAACGTAGACAATACAACCTCGATCGGGTCGGAAACCTGCTTGATTCTCCCTTGTACATTCTTTGCCAGCGGTATATAGTTGACAAAGGACTATGCCCGCGAGTACTTTGGATGCGATGCTCACAAAATCGATTCCTGCATGATTTTCACACGAAAACCTATTGTTTTTTGTAAACCAGTACAATCACGAATTCATATCGGCCCTTAAGAATCTGATTTTAACATTTCGCCGCCGACATTCAAGAAGGATAGGGACAATCCATCTAGTCTAGGTGACTCACGCCTTTTAAGTAGACCAACCTCTCTTTTGGAGGGCTCGTACCTACTCTTATTGTTTCATTTTCAGTTATAAGTGGTAGATCTGTCAATTTGAATCAATCAACCTCTTATCTAAAGCGCTCTGTCCAACGCTCTAGCCGACGTTCCTGAGAGTGAGTCGGTGAGCCGTTGGATTCCTTTAGCATATAAGTTACGTTTGGCTTCCGAGGACCATTACTCCTAATCAGTCGACAAAGTTTGCGACTATTTCCGGTAACCGCAACCCCTTCCATTTCATCACACTTATCGACCCACTACTGCTCGCTTTCAGTTCACTTGCTAGCGACTGGACTCCCTGGAAGTACCCGTCCATCAGTTCTTCTGAGTTAAACACCTACAAATAATTCCATACTGCATCGGTCGTCGCACAGGATAATCAAGACCGCGCTACCCATTACATCGAGCAGGGGGTAGTGATAAGTATGCTGCTGCTCAGAGTTTCCTCTCTTTTATCCAACCTATCTCTTCTGTGTCCAACCAACTCTTTTTTCCCCTTCTGCCTACCCATAATGCCCCACTGGTAACACCCCGGTACTCGCAACGGTTCGTTGTCAAGTAGTGTCGAAAGCGGTCTTCAGTCTGTTAGCTCGAAATTTCTCAAGCCTTGTCAGTCTCTGAATCTCGGTTCCTTCAATGTGCGCACTTTAATGCAGGCTGGCCAACAGGCGTGTTTAGCTCTCACAGTGGACTGATTCACTTTCGATTAATGTCTGCTGCGTGAGTGGAACACGAATTCGGGATGCAAGCAGAGTAATTCAACTAACTTCGCCTAACGTCTTAATACATTTCGTACACATTTTAGAGCAGAAGCGGTTCAAGCTGTGAGTCAGCGTGGTGTAGGCATAATCTTAAGCGAGAAAGCTGAAGACTGGGTCCCGATTAACAGTCGCTTGTGTGCCATGAGACTGCAGGGATCAGTCGGCGCCCGGAAGGATTGCAGTGTTAAGGGCACTTTGTTTATTATTTCGGCATACGCCCCAACAGGCTGCGGCACTGACATGCAGAAAGACAAGTTTTAGGACGGACTCGTCACTCTCGTTCGGAAGAGCAAACGCTCTGACATTGTAGTGGTAGCAGGTGACTTTAATGCACAAGTTGAAAAACTGAGTGCATCGGAGTCCTGTTTAGGTGGGCGATGTGCCTTGTCTGCTCAACGGAAAAGACTTCTCCAGTTTTGTGCAGTCAACCGTTTATTCCTATCTAGTACGGATTTCCGACATAGTTAACGTCGCACAGCGACATGGCGTTCTAACGAGACAGGTACTTTGAGTCAGATCAACCATATCGCAGTTAGCTACTGTTGGCGCGGTACTGTCCAGAACTGTAGATCTTACTGGACCACGTACGTCGACTCGGACCATGTGGTAGTTTTAATGTGAATTTTACTTCAGCTCAACGGCCATCGACGCAAATGTTTTGGCATGTGATTTGCGCCTCTAAAGTGTAAATTGTTGTTACAGCACTAGGCTACATTGGATGCGAACTTAAGGCTGCATGGAGAGGAACTAACGGTTGTTGACTGTTTCATCTACTTTGGTAGCTGCCTGTCGAACGATGGTAGCTCGGTAGTGTGGATAAACAGACGTATACCGAAGGCTCGGGCAGCTTACGCTGGACTGAAGCACTTGTGGTGTCGGCTTGATGTTTCACTGAAGTTGAAAGGTCATGCGTAGTGTGTCGCATTGCGCTCAGTTCTGTTGTAAGGTTGCCAGACATGGAATACTCATCTTGGTGATGTTCATCGCTTGGACATTTTCGCTCACCGTTGTCTACGTAGTATGGCTAGGATTGAACTTAGTAGACTACGCTGGTTAGGTTACGTGTTGCGTAAGGTGAACACTCGTCTACCATATCGTGCCCTATTTCGGGTTCCTCCTACGGAGTGGAAGAAACCATGCGAAGGTCAACAGGTAACGCGGCTAGGTGGAATGAGAAAATGTACAGGTAAAGTAGTTGTCTCAAGTTTTCGTGGTTGGGGTCCGAAAGTCCCGTTAACTAGCTGGCTGGAGACACTGAAGGCTATGAAAATGATCCGCGAAAAGTAGCGATCGTGTTGTAATTTTCTATCGAATAAAAATGATTGAAAGAATGTTTGCACAGTTAGACTGTGTTCCGTGTGTTGGTTGAAGCAGCATCTTGTCTTTTCACGTCTCTGTTGGTCCACTGCTTGTTCCGCTTGCATGTTCGCTCTTTTTATAGAAGCATGTAACCCTGGGGAAAAGGCACTAGTCTTTGGGTTTGTTCTACTTTCTAACGTTGAAAGATGATGATTCTGCTCCTCATCTGATATGTAGTATCCGGTACATGCGTAATTTTCATTCGTGCTTTAGTTTAAAACTCAATGAGGCTAAATTATTTTTTACTTTTCGGTCACTTCTATTTTCGTGCAACCCGATAAAACTCAAATTTCTCAACTAATCCTACCAGTGAAATCTCACTGCTGTATGCTGGCTGATCTATTAGGCAATCGTGCTCTGGAGTATGAAACGTTCAACGTGGTGGATGATATGCGATTACATAGTGCTGGGTGGGGTGTGTGTAATTAGTGTTCTTGAAGTGGTTCGCCTTAACTC
Source organism: Fasciolopsis buskii (assembly GCA_008360955.1). Taxonomy (NCBI): domain Eukaryota; kingdom Metazoa; phylum Platyhelminthes; class Trematoda; order Plagiorchiida; family Fasciolidae; genus Fasciolopsis; species Fasciolopsis buskii. The sequence goes on along the minus strand of LUCM01004757.1, from coordinate 44,563 downwards.
ATTCGACATGGTCTTAGTGTTGCACACACGTTGTAAGTGCGCGGGATGTTTTCATGTAAGTTCGAATCCCGCTGAGGAGTTTAACGCTTAGATCGGTTTCATAATTGGTTTCGGCTATTCAGAAATGATTTTCTCTCTGGAGTTTGCTTTCTACAGAAAGTAACTAAATCGGTGTCTAACTAGAAGTTGTATCTTTACGCATCACCTCAAGGATCACGTAAACAGTGTTCTACTGATATTATCATTATTTTACCCATGATGTGCCCACTCTCACTGAGCGTCGTACTGCCACTCCCCACCAACTTTCCCATTCGGTAACCTTCACTTGGTCGAGACATTCTTCTTGTAAATGAAGAATATTGTCATTATCATAATTGATTGAAGTAAGTAGACAGAAGATGGAGAATATTACGCCTATTGAGTTTAGTTAGCCACGCAGGTCGGTTGATCTACCATATACTAACTCAAGGCCCACAGTCTCTGCAGCAGCCATCTGGGGACCTATTGGTTGCTGGCCGCCATTGGTAATAAACTTACTTGTTCAATTGTTTCTTTCATTTTTTTGTTCATCTACAGCTCTGCTTGAACATGTGTGCAAAAGGATTGCTGCAACATCCAAATCGAACTATCCTTTATCTGGATACGAAAGGCGATTTTGATCCGGCTCATCTACATTGGTTGTTGGAAAACGAGTTCCAAAACGAACCGAATGTAAGTTGCTCCCAAGTTCTATCTGATACTTAATCCTGATAATTTAGTTGCTTTCAAAAAACCCTTTTTGTTCTGTAATGGTCACTTTATTTACCGATGAAGAATATGTCACATCTGCAAGGATTCAGCAGTGGTGCAGTTTGAACAGCATTAGTTACTTTTGTCGATAACAAGAAATAACTTCGGCCTTTTATTTTGTTCCTCGGTGTTTATCAGCTAGTATCAGCAGTAAGGTGTACAGTTTGTTCAGATAATTTGAGATGAAAGGCTATGGCGAACAAAACCCGTGCACTTATGTTTTGACTAATGACAAGAAGTAGAATAGTCAGTGTGTTTCATATGAGTGGTGGCGTTGAGAAAACTCAATGGGATCCATCCCCTAGTTTTTGCAGACGTTAGTCTTTATTTATAGTAACTCGTTTTGCTTAACACATTGGAGTGGAATACGTGGCTGAATTGGCTTTGAAAGGAGAAATTAGGTCCTCAGCGTTTAACCTCGAGCTGAGGACATAAAAATTTCGGCACAAGACTATGAAGGTCTTTTCTGCAAAGCTGTGAAGCAGTTTATAATTTGTAATCTACTCTTTTGGATGGTCGATATTTTTCTGGATCATTTTCGAGGTGAAATCCATGTGAAGCTTTTCCTCTGTTTCCTCCGACTGGTCAAGACTTCTCCATTTTTCTCCAAGTTGATTTATCAGGTTCACACCAACTGGTTTTTGAAAGAAAACTGTCGTTCAGTGGCACTCACTTGATAAAAGAGGAGTTTAGCTTCGTTCGCCTGGTTTGGTCAAGCCCCTCTCCCTTAGAGAAGGACACTAATTTTATTATTCACATTTTCGCTCATTATACTTCAAATTTGTCGTTTTAAATTTTTAAATAGTCTATAGACCTGCTATCCCCAACTCCTATCTTATGAATAGTTCAGATTTACAGCAGTGATATTTGTTGTGCCCTTACAACCAAGTGGTCCTTATTCGTCTCACCGTACCTGCGCAGAGTGAGCTAACGGCCTCGTGTTTGCGCCGGATTCGCGTTGTATCAGTTCCAACCATCGATCTACTCACCGAAACTTTGGTCCGAACAAGGATTCTCCTGGCCTGCAAACTGGAACCAGGTTGTTCAAATGGGCATGATCAGAGCAGTGGCGACCTTTCCCCACGAATGTTCTTCGAGAACATGATTATGATCGTTGTGGATAGTCTGGCTACTCCTTTTGTACCTTACATGGGCCCGCTTCCACAACTTGGTAAGCCAAACTGTACGTAAACTCGAATACCACGGCCCGTGTTGTTAGGACATATACAATATTTTCAGGTCTTATTTATTTTGGAAGAGTCACTCAATTAAATCCATCATATCGGTCTTTTGCTTTGGATTCAGCTGGGAGATATAAAGGTGAAATTCACTCCCCGATGTGTGAACAACCTAAAATAAGAGCCGTACGAGGATCATTTATTAGACTTTATTAAAAAGTGGTGTTTTTCAGGGCTGTTTTATCATCTTTATTCAGCTTAATTACTACGGAAAAATGATCTATTTTGAATATGCGGATGTTATTATGTTTTTTTTCGTTTGTCAGATTAACCACGACATAGTGGTTTTTCGTGCATTTTGAATCTCTCATTTGTTTGAAGTCCCTCCGCAGCGCTAGGTCGACTTGATCCAGCATGGGAAGCCTTCGGTTCAGTATGCAGCTACAGTGGAAAGTGTTGTTGACTGCGGAATGAGTTTCCTGTATGACATTCGCCAATCTGAGACACCTGTGTCTTCGGCATGATGCTCTGCTATCGTTCCTAGGACGGGAAAACGCGAAGACCATCGGTTTACGAGCATTAGTTTATTCGAAGTTTTACTGGTTCAGGGTGGGAATACTCTTTTAGCACTGACAGAGTTAGGATTTTGAACGTCACTTCTGTATCATAGTGCACTTGCGAAGAGCTGCTCGCGCATCTAGACTAACACACTGCTGCGGTCCCGATTTCGATTTTGCCACTGAAACCCTCTCCCAAAAAGCGAACGACTTCGCGAAGCGGTCGTATTTAGTTGCTTCCAACAATGTTTTTTCTAAAGGGAGGGCTTGCATTGAGGTGCAGTATTCGATCCCCGAGTTTGCTGTGTCTAAATACGTTAGGTTCGTTGGAATGTGTCGTCCATGCCCATTACCAGACTCTCGCAGTGCTCGTCATCCTCCGACGCAAGCAGCATTTGAAATACGGGTAGAGGTGATCAGTTCAAGATGTCGAATAAGTGGTATGAAATTTACTGGTCCGATACGATGTGCCACATTCCCGGGTGTTTCACGTAATCATCTTTCCTTATGGCAGAAAACAGTAGGTAGCATGGTTCACTGTCACGATGGTACTTCTTACCTGGAACTCTGATACTCTCCTACCTCGTATGAAGCATAATAGCTGTTTTGGCCTCACTTTCCCAAGATTCTGTTGTTTCACTTACAACCGTAAACTTTGCGTGGTTCTCGAAGTCTCGTCGGATATTTGGCTCGATTAAGTTCTCCGTTCGACGCTACAATCGCTCGGAATTACTTTTGTTCAAAAACCGTATCGTTTCACAACATGGAGTGGGATCGCGCATTGTTGCACTTCAGCGACCTTCTCATCGATCTAAAACAGGCACCCGTGCTGGCTGGAAGGCAGCTCCTAAATACACCCTTTCAGCCAAGATGTCCATTTCAATATTGTTAAGTACCAACATTCGCTCTCTGTTTACAAAAACGTCGGATTTGTCCCTCACACTTCAATCGCCGATCCATGTACGCACGCGTGTCATCGGCATACAAAAATCGTGACTGAACCCAGATATCACTGATTCACTCGTGTCGATAGACAGCTTCAGACTCCATCGGCAGGACACGGTTTCGGACAAAAAGAAGAATGGATGCGGTGTGGCAACATACATGAACTCCTTGTGGCTTGGCAATTCCGAAATTGTCTATACGTACTCGCTAAACGGAATTAACTGTCTTGTGATGCAGTGTCATCCTAGGTTTTTTCGACATAAAAACACTATCCTATCAAATTTATACATTGTCCGCTTTACCTGGCAGCAAAATATCGCATCTTTTGTCAAAACTTTTCTGGTATTTATTATTCCTCTTCTTGAGGATAATCTGCATATTATTGTAGGTGGTTTCAACCATACATCTACCCTACTAGTGTCTGCGTTTGATTTGGCTGACCTCTGCGTTTCTTCCACCAGAGGCGGTCTCATTTTAAATGGAGTTACTACCAACCACCCTGATTTATTTTCCCTGAAACTACCTGCTTCTATCTCAATTAGCGTCTGTTTCTTTTGAGGCCCAAGATATACTCTAAGTCAGCTTCCCATTCCTTCAGGCGAACGGATCAAATCCTAGTTCGCCTCCGTAACTTTTCACACAAAAACATTGTTCTTTTTTGAACCTTTGTTCAACGAAAATGTCAAACTTTTTACAGGAACGGTCAACGCTATCTTTGATATCTGAAGCCCCTCCGAATCACTATTCGTCTCAAATGACTGTATCTCCACCCGGAAACTGAAATCTCTAAGAAGAAGCAAGGAGCACCTCTACAAATCCCGTAATAACTCAAGCGTGCGGTATATTTCCAACCTAATAAAAACTGAAATCAAACGCACCGACACCACATTCGCCAGCCAGCTCCGGAGTGGCAAAGCATTCGACTGTTGTAAGGGCAAAAACTTCTGCGGATGTCGACGGCATCAATCGCACTCTCATCCATTCTTCATATTTGGACAGGGTGATGATACCACAGTTACAAGTTTTTCTAGAGAGAAAGTGCTCGACCCTCTCTGCACCACTAAAATTACCACAGGGGTTGGTCCTGAAAGTGTCTTCAGCTCTTTTAAGGCATGGTGCTGTAGCTCTGACGGATGCATTTACTTCCCTGATCAACTCACCATTAATCTCATCTTCCAGCCCTAACTGTTGAAGACCCGTCACTATTATTCCCATCCCAAAATCTAGCACTTCTACTGCTTTGGCAAAACGTCTTCGTCCCATCGCCTTAACATCGTCTGGTCTTAAACTGACGGAGCGTGCTATACTTAGGCGCCTGCATTCTTCCATGCAGCCTCCTGACGACCCTTTTCAGTTTGCCTATAAATCGAACAGATCCACTTTGGACACTGGTGCCTCTCTCATTCATCACATTTGTAAGTCCCTAAACGCATCGATGAAATCCGTTCGTTGCGCTTTCTAGACTATTCGTCGGCATTTTACTCATTTCCACGGTCTCTTCTACTTCACAAACTGCAAACTTTTGGTTGTCCCAGTCCTTTATTAGCATGGCTGTCTGATTACTTTACTAACCGAACCCAGTGCATACAAATGGACGGTAAAACACCAAAACCGTTGGTTAACAACTCAGACTTGCTTCAGAATGCTGTTCTTTCACCGTTTCTCTTCTCTGCTTACATCAGCAACTTATCAGATAGCTTCCCCTGTCATCTGTTTCAGCATGTTGATGATATTGCACTCTTTCAAGCCGTTTCGAACAACGGTGATTTTCGAAGTTTCTCAAACAACCTATCTTCTGTTTGCGATTTCTCTGCATGAGCTGGTTTAAATCTCAACACATCCAAATGTTTCGAATGTCTGTTCTCTTTCTCGGTCGGCCTACTCATCCAAAACGTCTTTCATCAACTCAAAAACTCTTACCAGGGTTGATTCTGTGAAATATCTAGGAGTTACCATTGGTAAAAATCCAAAGTGGACTACTCACATTTCTACCTGCGTAAAATCAGCTGAGGAAGAAGCTAGTAATGGCCTTGGCACAGCAGAAGAATAGTGTATATTTGGGGGAAACTAAACTCAGATCCACGCTGGTGTAATTCGCAAACCTGAAGCGTAAGAACAGGTTTCCAGCTCCTCCAGTGAAGTTGGAAGCTTTAACCAAGGAATAAATTTTCTCCCTGATAGCAAGACCTTAATGAGAAGGCCAGATTTGAAAAACCGAAGTACATCGTCCGGCTAAAATACAGTGAATCTAAAATCCCCTCAACTGAGAATTAGATTTCACCTGGAGGAGAACATAGTGGAGACAGCTGAGAAGAGACATGTGGGATTTGCAGCTGCATACTGCCTGAGTGATAAAATCGATCAACTCGGTGAATAAAAATGTAGGATTACAGAGGACCAAGCTCTAACCCACCATGCCTGATTGTTGCAATACCATCAGTCCCGTTGTTCGGGCTTGATAATTGAGCATCGAAAAGAATCCCGGGGTTTACGTGAATGCGCTGCATTTGTGAATTAATCAGTTGGGACTGATAAGTCATGCAAACGAAGTTGACACGATCATATCCACCAAAACCTGACCGAAAGGAACAAAAACGGCAGTTGACTTTTGTGTTCAGCAGTACAACATGCATGCAAGATAGGGAACATGGAAGAATAATGCTGCTACCGACGGGACACTGAGATTACTGTAAGGAAGATAAGCTGGATAGCCGTAACATTAGAGCAAAGGAGGTAGTTGTGATAGTGGTATGTGCATACCGCATCCTGGTATGCACCACAAAGAGGGACGAGTCCCTCATTTAATTCCTAAGATCTGCGAACGGCTGTAAATTGGCACTACTGGATGATTTTCATGCACCGAAGGCTCTCAGAACCCAGGCACATCTTCCGAAGGCCAACAATGTCTGTCTTTCGTGAACTGAAAGGAGCGTTCGACTTAGTCAATCGTACAATTGTGGTTCATCCTCTAATTAAAGGATGCAACAGAGGAATTCACCTCAATCTTCCAGTCTCTGTATTCGAATAGTCGAAGTCGAGTTTGCGCATACGGTGACCTTCTCCTCGATTTCACCAAGAGAAGCGATGTTTGTGAAGGTTTGTGCTTCACATCAGGACCAAATGACGTCGAGTTTATCGAAAAATCGATGCGCCACGTATTGGTTTTTATTGTGAATGATATAATGCTGGTAACACAGCGTTGTTGCTAGATGTAATGCGCCAACGTTTCGACTACCATGGGTAGTCTTTCTCAAGACAAGTTTTACAATCAGATGACTGAGGGTCTTCATCTTTAACTTTGCCATTAAGGTGATTACAGAGATAGCCTTATTTGCATGTGCGAGTAGTGGTATCGATATTTACTCAGTCAAGAAATGGTCTGGCTTAGGATATGTGTAAGACGTTAAGTGAAGACTCCGGTAAGTTGAAAGTATTTCTTGATCGCTTTAGCGATGATGCAGCCATGTGTGCGGTATGTTTTTCACCCTCTAAGTCCGAATTGGTGTTGCCGAACTGCATTGACTCGAAACCGAACTTTGTTCTTGCAAGAAAAGATTTGAGTGGAGAAGTTACGTCTAAGTAATTGGGAAGTTGAATGTAATACTTGCAAAACCTCCCTTATTTCAAATTCTTCTAAACATTATGCGTTCTTTTAGATTTATATTCCTCTTCAGCTGAATGTTATTCCACGGACTGTATTCCTCTCCTCAGTTTGTGCATGACCACTTCTTTATACTGATTCTTCTTCGTATTTCAACTTGTTTCTCTTACTGCGGTTGAGATCGGTTTTCCACTCCACTCCAGACGATGCTCGTTTGGGTTCAAGGAAATCCCATCTGGCTGATCGATTAACATGCCTTAACTTCAAACTTGTAGTCACTAGCCCGTTGATCGAAGGTTATGTCGTTGTCCCATTACCATCGTTGCTATTTTGTATTTTGTTCTTCGGAACTTGCCTCGGAAGTTCCTCCCTACGGAACAATTTCCCGCTCACTCTCTGCATATGCAACTAATCATTCTTATCAAGCCTCTTTCACTGGGTGTCATATTTCTATCTTTTAACTTTCGTTCTTTTTTCCTCAAACTGCTGAACTGGAGCACACTCTCACTATCACTGTTAATCACAAACTTCTCTTTAGAAGGCTGATCAGTAATCCGGCTCTTACGTCAATTGTCTCCCACTACCTCCTTTGGTAATTTTGGCAATGGGTCTTCCGCTTTGCACTGCAACATAATTTGTGGTAGAAAATCCCGTAATAAAAATGCTCCTGCGATGCTAGCCTTCATTCAGTTCTCCGAAAAGAATTTAGCTCCATGGTGTGACAGAATAGGTGTACCAAACGAGCGTTTTTTGTTGAAGCAATAACGGATATGCGTTAGTAGTAGGGGATTGTTTTCATGAAATTATTCACTATGTGATATCAACGCTCAACTCACCATAAAGAAACCATAGAAGCGCTGTACAGCTGTTTCGTCCTTGTTAGGAATGATAAGCAGTGCATATCCACCGCGTCCGAACTGGGACGCGAACCCGAACAAGGACGAACGATTCCGAGTCAAACGCCTTAGCCATTACGCTACCGGGCAGGCTGTGAACGGTTTGTTGAACTTAACCACATGATGTTGCACCTATCCGTCACTGATTTGCACGGTTGCATGGCGAATTATTTCATGAAAACAATCAACCTCCTACTACTGACATGTACCAAGATAAGAATTATCATGCACGGATGAAAAACAATGCGACAGAACTGGGAGTTGATGTGCCACCATGAGAAAGGGCTGAGCAATAATAGGGAGACCTATAGGCAGTTAAATTCCACTTGCAGTCTCGTATGAAGACAAGGACATGGCGAAAAGTTGGGGATGTAACCGCGAATACAGTCTCGGATCCCAGAAAAATACCTTCTAACCAGAATTCCCCAAAATCACCAGCTACCGCAGAATCATGCTGACATGATGCACAGTTGGTTTCGATTCACTATTGAGAAGGAGCAGTGATCTGATGTTCCGATTTATAAGCCAAGGAAAAATCCACTCCGACCATAGATTGTGAAATCATGCACAAAGCAACGTGCTGATATCTTACTTATTCGATAAGTGATGATAAGAGGTTTTTCCCGTAGTTTTTAGTGATGATACCGTACGACGACATCGTCACTAGTTGGTCTAATGATAATTTTAAAAAAACCTTGAATTCTGATGTTGTCCACAAAAATCATCTTCGATTTGTCTTCGCAGCGAAATCTCAGCTGTCGGTTGTCAGTTTCGAATTGAGTCGAATCGCCAACGTTCTGCACTGTGCAGTGCTGGTTGTGAATCACTCACGGTCTTCAAAACTGGCGGATCAAAAAGGTTTCACCGAAGAACGGCGAAATTTAGGCTGTCTGGGTTTCAGTTGGGCAGCAGTTCCACACAAACGACTTGTCCTGACACTATCCAATGAACGTGCACCTAATTCGGAAAGAAAGCTCCACGTACTGATCAAACTGTCAAAGGATGCAAACAGTCAGATTCCCTGTCCCTGTGAAGATACCACATTTTCGTCGTGTATTGTCAAATTTCCTTCTTGAATTTTCTCTGTTCAATTCGTTTTTGTTTGTGTGGCCATCATCTACAGCAATCCTATGTTTAAAATCTATTCCTAGGGCGTCCCCAGATCCCTATTCATTTTCATTACAATCTCTTTTATTGTCATTACAGAAGGAATTTGCATGTACAGCATATTCCGCCATTCATCCAGTTGTATTACTCGCATAATTATCTGATCCAATTACAGGTGTTGCCCATTGTGACCCATTCAAAAATTTCCAATGTTAGTATCCCTAAGGCTTTAGTACTGGCTAGAAGCATCAGCAAACATCATAAATTCTAGATTTTATTTATTAGATCTGTTTGTAGACTGTAATGAGGCTAGTCAAACAGGGGGGACCTTGGGTGTCAACGTAAACATATCTAGACGTGAAGAACGAAACCCTACTGAAGTGTGAAAATTTTATTAACGTTTTTAAAAGGGTCTTAGAATTTGTTCTAGTCCAACTTCACAGGTGACAGCAAACTCGTCTGTGCATCAGAAACACTTATTTTATCGAGTATTCTACTCATGTTTGCGCATGTATTTATGGATTGATGATAATTATGTGTTAATAGGGATATTTTGCGTTAATTGGGATCAGATAATCATGGTTGATCACGAACAGAAAAATCTTCGTTTAAAGAGGATCGTAATCTACATCAAAGTCATTTGGGCGCGCTGCATTAAGCGCCTACATTGTTACCGTGACACTGAAGCAGAAAGCAAAAACTACCAAAATCTCTCGGCATCACAATGTTGCGGATAAGGAACTAATTTCAAAGCATTGGTCGATTTAAAATTTCGTAGTTAGACCTTTCCAGCCCTTTAAACTAAACAAGGACATCATTTGTATCATATCAAACAAATAAACTATGCCAAAAGCATGATTTTCATTGAAGTAATCAGTCATGTCCAGAAAGTTACCTATCCTCATATTAAAATCTCACAACGGAAGTCTTTTTCTAACTGTCGCAGATTATTAACGATATTTCATGCATCATGGTCCAGATAAACTTGGATGGCATTTGGGCGTCCCAAAGTTCATTAAATATGTGGCGTGAATTATTAGGACCACAAAGCAAGGAATATAATTATTCCGCGCAATATTAGGAAATTTAAATCACCTCAAACTAAAAACTTGTTAATATTGTTGTTGGATGCTTGGCATATGGTGGCCTGAAATACACTTAAAAAATGGATACCTCCAAGAGGGAGTTCTCCGATGAAGTCTTCCTGCTCTCTTGTCCCGGCCAGATCGTTCATTCTACCACGAATAAAAATAGAAAATCCGTACCAATAGATCAACAGAGAATGCATTCCAGTTAGGGGCCATTTTGTGGTAGCTGCGATATTCCTTTCAGCCTAAGAAAACATCCAATATAAAAGACGGCAGTGCCTCCGAAAGAAGTCCATTGTTTCACTTTACCAAATTTATTAAACACATTGTTTGGAATAAGGTAGTTTTCGTTCAATCTCACGTAACTCAAGTGAAACTACACTTGGGTTAAGGGTATGCTTTATATAAAATCATACTCCGGCCTGAATCTCGATGTTTCTTGTCTTGGAGTGGCAGATAAAGGAGGGTTCCTAACCAGGGGATGAAAAGAAAGAAATTCCAAAAATTTTTGAAGTATGAAGTAAAGGCAATTCCACCTTGGAGTTGCTGGCCGCGACATTGAAAAGACCAAAATACTACTAAAAGATAATGACAGGTCAACCAATTACCACTGTTTATTGATGCTGGATTCCCAGCAAAATAGGCACCCGATTGTTGTGAATTAATCTCATTTTGTTCCTCCTAACGAGCTCGTGACGCGTCATGGTCAGGATATAAATATGGTGGCTGAAATGGAATATCTATTAAATTCCAAACATATTTGCTCATTGGATACCTCTAAAGCACACGGTGCACTATCAAAAGGATACACTAGTTCTTGCGGAATAAAAGGAATACGAATGAAGTATTTGTTTTAGTAAGCTGCTGCGTGCTGGAGAGGAAATTGCTCATGTGACGTTTGTTGAGTTTCGACAAGACCAGAAAATCCAGTAACTTACTGCAGTTCGAAATGTCCCCTAATGAAACCTAAATTCGAGATACTTGCTGCTCTTAAAATATCATGTGACTGATCGATGTTCTTCAGTCATCGAGGATTAAAATAATCAAGTTACTAGGGCATCCACAGTTAGACAGCAACGCAGTGTCATCTAAAATGAAGACCTGCTTCAACGTAACTTTGAAAGTGTACACTTCATTGTCTCCTGAAGCGGAATCCATTCTGGTCTTGACAACCTACTAGCGTATTTGTTAGCACAGGAATCCAAATCGCCCGGCAAGCAATTGTGCGAACCAAGCTCATTCTAACCCCTCTTTGTGACATTCTACCGGTATCCATCAAAAGGCGCATGCTCACCTGAAACCTGACAGTTCCATACTATAATTAACAGAATGAGAATCGAGAGACCACTTATGTCGCTGATATTTTCCTCCAAAGTTTGAATCGCCATTAAAGGAAACCTGATGTACTGTGCGCAGTCACACTGTGAAACAGTGACCAAACGCCTCTAACTAAAGTTAGCCCCGATTACCGTCTTGTACAACTTCATACCTGCCGCTGGCGAAAAGAGGCAATGAATGCATTTGTGTTCAAAATGCACCTAACTAATCTTCTTGTAACACAGGATAAATGAAAGATCACCGAATTAGTTGCGCTTTAAATCTGCCCAAAATGAACTAGCATGTATATATGCAGCCTCCACCTGTGATTCATTCAAAAATTTTCACTGTCGATATCCCTAAGGCTCTAGCACCCCAAACAACGTCATCATCGTTCAGCCTTAAACAGCAAACCAATCCTCATTTACCACTGGATTTTCCCCCAGAACTGTTTAAGAAGAGTGCATATCCAAGTGGAACAACCAGACGAGAAACGATGAGATGCTGCTTCAGCCAACATAAGAAACAGTCTAATTCTGAAAACGCAGTCTTTCAATCATTCTGATTCGACAGAAAACGACAACACGAGCAACACTGTTCACGGTTCATCGCCATATCCTTCAGTTTATCTAGCCAGCTAGTGGACAGGTCTGTCGGACCCCAACCCCGAGGACATGAGGCAAATACTTTACCCATGTTTGCTGTACATTCTCTCATTCCAGGTTACCACTTCATCTGTTGACCTTCGCATGGTTTCTTCCACCCCGTAAGAAGAACCCTAAACGACATGGTAGAGGAGTGTTAGACATATGCAACACGTGACTCAACCACCATGGTCCACTAAGTTTCATACGTTGAAATAAGGTGTTCTGACAGCGGGCATCTGCACAATGGACAAAAACTGTGAAGTATGCCCGCACATGGTCCGCTCTCAACCAAAGAATTGGAATCTGTGACCGGGAAATTGGGATTCCCGATGGCATATCACGCAGGCTTTTGTGGTTCATTTTTGAGCCAATATCACGCTATGACGACAAAAGATTTCTGTTCTAAAGTGCTCGAGGTTTCTGACAAGTACTTCAACTATCTCATTCGTGATTTAGGCCTTGAGGAATTCTTTCCGTAGCGAAGGGATCCCGCAGGCACTTGTCACTGACAACGGATGGCACTTTTGTTCATCTGAATTGAAGTGTCGGCTCCACCACACTGAGAGTCGAAGCCCACCTACGGCCTCACCCCAGCCATGTTCAAATGGCGCAGTGGAGAACTTGGCATAAACAGAGAAGAGCGCCCTGTTATCCACCAGTCATGGAGAGCCGCCGGACTTGAGCGACTTCCTCCTAAGATGTCGCAATGGAAAGCATGCAACCACAGTTCAAAACACTCTCCGTTGCCCATTATAATCCAAGGAACACATCGGGAGAGCGATGGGCGCTCCTTAATCAGGCATTGGTTCAAGTGATGTTATCCGCCTTCATGTTAATGAATTCCATTTGGTTCGTGCAGTTGATACGAGATAATTGGACCTGTCAGTGTTTGAAGCGTGACTATGAGGAAAATCGGCCATCTTCACCATCGGGCTTGTCTCCCACCAGCCTAGACCCGATTTCACAAAGGCGGAAACCCCAAACTACTCGTGTTTGCCCGAAATGCTATTGATTCTTACACTGTTGACTTAGTGAATTATTAGCGCACCTGGCTCCTCACATATATCCATGGGCCACACATCTAAGTTTCCACACCACCTCCCCAGTCTCCCAAATGCATGCCGGGCACGTATGCTCAGCACCTCTACAACAGCTGTCATATTATCAAGCTCAAACTAAAATAGCGGCCACAACACCACTTTCAAACTCTTTTACATTCTTTTCGCTACTTGTTTTCTTTCACGGGTGCACACCTACCCCCACACATAAAATTGAAAGATGCCAGTTTTCTATCACTATTGCTTATTCTAAACAAGGTGACTAACAAAACCTCCGGTTTAGTCCCTAATCCAATCTGTTATCCATAAGCCATAGCAGCAACAGTCCCCATCCGACCTTCATGTGTACTGCTTCGAGTCACTGATAACGAAGCCATTCTTTCCGATTCCTCTCCCTCTTATACCCTCCGAACGACGGACTTAGTTTTACTTTTCCTTTTTAATTTCACCAATCGCCGTAACTCTTCAGATTTCTTTCATCCTCTTAACCTTCATATTATCCAGGACCCAAATTTGTATCTTACATCCTGACCCGAGCCCATTCATCGGGTCATATGAGGCACTAGCCCCAACGCATCCCCTACTTCCAATTAGTTTCTGTCTTCCATAGCACTCCACCTGAGGGCACAAAAGAATCAAACATACTAATGTAATATGGGCAATGCCTAAGTTTAACCATCTCTGACCGCTGGGTAAATGGAATATGTCGGACCAGTTTAACAGTGGTTCTAACCATGGCACAAGGCTATGTAGAACGCTATCCAACTTGCAGACCTGTCAATACCATGGGTAAGTCCCTCCCGTTTCCCATTCACTTCCATACTTTTCGGCCCTTTCATTTATCTATTCATATGTACTTTGTCCTCCAACAGCTGGGACAATTCCGAGACTGCCGTCTCCCATATTAGTTCAGACTGTCCTTGTGCAATGCAAGCAGCACTCCAGGTCGATCAAAAAGATCTACTTTTCAGACCAGGCTGCGAAAGAACGGTGATATTACCCAGCATGATTCGCCAATGACGGTCAATACTACACGCCCGCTCGGACCTAGGGGCCGCCTTTCATTGAAGGAATAAAATACGCAGTGCTGAAAGCTACGAACACCGGCAGGAAACACCATTCTGAACGCTCGGTTGTCTGGAAGCCAAATTCTAGTCCCGTGCACTCTAATCTGAACTGACACCTCGTGAAACACTAAGAGGTAACGGGAAGCGATTGTTCGGGAGCATGAACCTACCGGTTTGAGAAGCAAATCGTCTGCTATACGAGTGATGAATCTCTTGAATAATCTACCGGAGGAAGTGGTCGAGGTAGCATCAGTGCGCAAACTCAGAGAGAAAATAGGAAATATACGGCTATCTGTGTTTGGAGAGGACATTGCGTGAATTGTCGGGTAGAGGAGGCGGCCGAGAGGAAACCATCTCATTTGCATTCGAAAGAAATGAGAGTCCGAGTCACATGGAAGATTCGCACTTGAACCTTAGTAATCGAAAAGGGCCTCCGTCCTTCTACTGCCGAAGCATCGTCTGATTCAAGGAGCTGTCAATGCAAGAACTCGAAAGACAAGGTATCTCCCCGTATAGCCTCGTAATCTAACCGGAATTGTAACTGTAACTGAACCGAAGTCCAGCGGCTGATTTGATCGAAAGCGGTGCTCTGTGATTTCCGCTTTGACCTACGATTCGTTGTGATGGTTTGTCTTCCTATTTGTTTCACTCTTTTGCTTGCAGTTCCAGTTATCGGAGAAAGACCTTGAAGGTAATTTAAGCCATTCTCCTTAGTTTTCAGAGGCCCAATTCACGTTCAACTTGTTTGATAGTGTAGGAGATGGAAAAATTCTTGCCAAGGATATTGGGGAGGTCGTCCGGGCTTTGGGCTTAAATCCAACTGAGTCCGATGTTCGAAAATTTTGCAGCCATACAGACGCGAGTAAGTTTACATGCATTTTAAGCTGCGGTGAACCCCTTTTTTGGTTTGGAATCAACTATTTTAGGGTGCGCTAGTAATAAACACGGCTGCGATAGTTTGACTTCAGTCTTTTGTCTGTTTGAGGTTGCCTCAAGAGTTCCTCCCCTGTAAAATTCTCTCTTGGAACATAAGCGGCCTGTCACATTTATGGGTTTTCTGTTGTTAGGTGTCGTACTTTTTTCTAATCTTCATTTTCCCGCTTGATACTAAGCTGTGGAACACCTTACCACTTTTGCATTTTCGCTGAACTAAAATTTTTGCTTCCTTCAAAAGTGAAATTAATAGACTGATTCTTGCTTTAATTTTCTCTCTCCATTCCTCCATCACGACGTCTTCTGATCATGATGCTTACCGCCTACACTGTTTTCCGGTGTAAGGAAAGGTCACGTGGAGGTCAACATAGGATATGAGAGCATGTAGTGAAAACATTCCCAGAAAGTTCAGGTCAAGCGGGCACCTCAATTTTTTGTGGTTGGGTTTTAAAACCCTGTCAGCCGGCGCACTACAGACACTGGAGGATGCGACAGTGTTGTCATTTTTTTGTTTGTACAGTTAGATTTGGCTACCGCGGGATTCTTTTCTCGTTTTCCGCTCCTGGAGGTCCTTCCCCTGTCCATCCTGAATATTCGTTTTTTCTGTCAACGTGTAACGCTGATAAAAGAAAGCAGCGGCTGCTGAAGCTTGCCCTGCTGGTTTATGCTGGACGATAGTGGTGGTAAGGAAACGACTACTCATTTAGAATATAAAAATGATTCTATTCAGGGCAACACAAAACTCACCATAAGTGCCAATTTTTAATCTTACGGCAATTAGTTATCTCCAATGGCCCGATCAGAGTCCCATCGAGCGTTGAGGGCAGAATTGTATGCCTCCGGACGCGCTTTGTGGTTTCGGTTGAGGAAATACACACAAATATTGGTGACTAATTGTAAGTAATGTGGGTCCAGACTGAAGCAATAAACAGTCGCTGAAAAGCAGCGACAGAATCCAGGGCGTAGTATTCTTGTGTGGAAAACCTCTTGCTTAAAGTACTGTGGGTCTGCTGGGAACATTTGCGATGCGATGGGTGCAGCACGCCTAGTTTGCGATCATACCAGCACAAAAGCCACCTGTCCAGAACGACGGATTCTAGACGATAGTTGATGGCTGCACCTTCAAGCAGAGCTCCATATGCAGTTGTCGCCTCAACAAAGTACCTACGATCCGAGCGATTTCCGCGAGCAGATCAAAGAAGCTATGCATTCAGCGGCAGTTGTCACTCGGACCTCAGAAACGAAGGATATCCTTGACTTTGGTTGCACTGTTGTATCAGACCCGTCCCTCCGGATGCAACCTACAATGTGACGTGTAGATCCCTAAGGCGTCAATTGAGCAGGGGTCTGAGAAATGACCAGGAGCAGTGGTGGATAGGAAAGTGTAGGAAAATGAAGAAGACTGTGGCTATGGGAAATAGTTACAACATTTACCGACTTATTGGAAATACTGGGCCATGGAAGCCAACGAGCTGATTAAAGAATCTGACGGTACACTGACTCATTCTCAGGGGCGTCGGCTGATGCGTTGCGTGGCCAGAACACTTAGGTTTCGGATTATTGGCTCACCGGCAGCAGTGGCCTATCCCCTATATGATCTCTCTC
>LUCM01004757.1:0-27438 GCA_008360955.1 Fasciolopsis buskii | reverse complement strand
AATATGGGCCATGGAAACCGAACGAGCTGATTAAAGAAATCTGACGGTTACAACTCGATCATTCTCAGGGGCGTCGGCTGATGCGTTGGGCAGAACACTTAAGGTTCGTGGATTATTTGAGCTACGCGGCAGCGCAGGTTGGGCCTTCCCCTTATGCCTGTAAGTAAAATCAATTTGCAGCAATGGAATGACCGGAGGACTTCCACGGAAATGAGAGTCCGTTAGAGGCGGATAGAAGGTTATTTTTCAGAAAAGGCGTAACGCCCAGCTGGGACACAAGCGCGCATCCCCTTCAAACAGGCGATAGCGAAAAGTAACCGTGAGAATGTTAACGAAAGATGGGGAGTTTACACAACTAGACGCCACCTCCGCTAGAGGTCCAAGTGACATCTTCCAAGGGTTTGCAGTTGTCGTCGGAGCAATTACGTTGCTTGTAAGCCAGCTTAACTGCTCTGAAATAATTAGTCCAATGGTCTACCCTGAATGATCTCTCCATTTGTCCTGCAACAACAACATTATAATACATACGTCACCATAATCCTTCAGCTTAAACCAGCAGGCAAGCCACACTGACCGCTGCCTTTCCCCGACAGTTGCGTTTCTATAAAAAGAGTATATCAAGTGGACAGCGCGAGATCGACCTACACACCAGGAGAAATAGAGTAGATGCTGCTGTAGCCAACACACGCAAGCACGTCAATTAATTATTCTTTTTTTGCACAAAACACACTCTTTAATTTCTGATTCGGATAGAGGGCAACACGATGCGTCACTGTTCATGGTCTTCATGCCATATCCTATCAAGTATCTCCAGTAGCTAGTTGACGGGTCGCTTGGATCCCGACACGAAAATGAGGCAAATACTTTACTATGTTTGGCTGACATTTTTGCTCATCCCACTCTGTCCGTTATCTGACAGCTTCACTTTGGCATTTTCCATTCTCGGGAGAGAACCACCTACAATAGGGCATAGGCTGGTAAGAAGAGAGTGTTCGCCTTACCACACGTAAGCCCAACCAGCGTAGTTCTACTAAGTTCATAAGACCGTTGACGATAGGTTGGCACCTAGTACTAGCTTCCTGCCCTACCATATTACTCACTCAGGTCACTCCATTTCCAATACCTAGGCAAACTTACGTGGATAGTCAGTTGGTACGAAAACCTAGACGACGAAAATTGTGCCACCACGACGTTATTCCATGCCTCGACAATTACACAGGAGACTGAGCGACAACGTGCGGCACAGTAGCACACGAGCTTTCAACTTTCAGTGAAATATGAGGCGACGCGAGACGAGTGTTTCAGTCCAGCGTAGGCTGGCTATCAGCTCCTGGATATACGCGGTATTTACCCCCAATGGCCGGACGCTCCATCGTTCGACTCGCAGCCACTAGGTAGGTACAAACAGTCTATAATCATTAGTTCGTCTCCGCTCAGCACTAGGTTCGGCACTATTTTCTTCCAGTCCTGCAACAATACTTTACATTTTGAAGGTGTAAAACACATACCAAACCGAGCAACCAACCTCGAGAGTCTATCTAATACGCGTTATGTATGGTCCGCGGATTCGAACAGCCACACGACTTTATCTGCGTAACCCAGATCACACAGCTTCCCTCAATTTCCCAGTTCGACTCCTACATCCCGGAGATCTCCTAAAGCATCTTCGATCACCTCATCCATGACGAAGTTGAACAGGAATGGAGAGATGGCACACCTTTGTCGGACGTCACTAGTTGTTTCGAATGAACTTGTTAGTTCGCCATTTGTCCGTTCGGTTAACTGACGCACTAGACTAAACTCTAAGCCCCATGAAAACTGATATGCGTGCATACGATAAAGAGAATATCTCGATTTTACGCGCGATTCTGTAATCACCGTGATATCCACGCTACGATAAGCATAATGTGCATGAAAAAGTAACTTCCCAACCATGAATTTCGTGAACTATAAATAATTATGTACTTCAGAACGGCTTAAAAACAAGCATGAGGCTATCGCATCAACACGTAAGTGGGACTTTACAGAAAGTGGGTAACAGAATGGAAATTATAAACAGGAGGAAAATGTTCTCATTTGTTTCCACCGTACACCTACTTATCGTGGTTTAGTTTTCGGAGTTCTTAAGGGGATGAGTCCTACAGAGAGGTTATACAGCAATCGCGCCACCGATTTCTGCTCCGAGCCATATATCGCAGCGTCTCCAACCAATAACAATCCTTGTCTTTCGGACCTCAACCGGAAAGCATCACCTGGTGATAAGGCTAGAGCCAACTTCTTTATACCTGTACGCCAAGTCATAGCCTGATCATCACGTCGCTTCTTCCAGCCCTGCCCAGCACGTACAAAAAGAGTAGGAAAAGGTAGACGATGGGCAGACATGCACAATACCTGTTGAATCAACCGAATTTGATACAAAGAGATTATCTCAGTTAGAGAACAACTGTCCGCATCCAATGCGTGACGACGCATCCGGTCATTGCTCACCCGGTGTTCCCACTAGACACGAGCAATGCTTCGAAGACATCTGTGTTCGAGAACAGAAAGTCGCCAAGCATCCTCGCCGAGGATAGGCTAACCGTAAGGAAGAGCACTGCGAACTGTGGAATTGTGCACCCTTCTCTTGAGGGAAAGCCAGATATCTGGGCGGCACCGGCAGCGTCGCAGGCTCGCGGAAGCTACTCTCGCTTCCGCAGTTCCTGACGTAATTTCCTCCTCAACGTCCCCACCATGCGTGACTAGAGTTTCGAAGAAATAAAAAGCTGTCGACTATCTCCAGTTGATCACCACAGAGGGCGAATGCAGCCATAAGCTTCTGCCAGTCTTGGAGAAATACCTTGAATTTTGAAGGTGCAAAACATGCCGTACCCAGAGACCTCAATCGCCAATTGATCTAATTCGTGTTGAATTGTCTTTGCATCGTTGTTTAGCGAGGCGATATCATCAGCATACTCCAAGGCAAAATATTTGTTTCCTGGGGAGAGTCCAACTCCGTCATCCAATAGACTGGATAAAGTATTCCTTCATGAAAAAGTTGAACAGAAAAGGGATGTCTCACTCCACTGGAGATGACTAAGTGACAATAATGGGCGATAAGCCATAACTCAACCTAAATTATGACAGTATAACCCTTCGTGGACCTTCCCAAGTTCTCCATCCCTTATCGAACTATGGCATAATGCAGACTTATCAGCGGAGCCGAAGGCTGCGCGACTGTCTAATAACATTGATTGTTGGCCACTGAAAAGTAAAACTGTGCTCGCGGGGCTAAGATTTGATCGACGTATCCACGACCAGCACAAAACCTAACCTGTCCCTCACGAGTTCGCTCTTCACGCTTGTGGTACAACCTCTGAAGAATGACGGATGCCAGCAGCTTTGACGCCATCAGGACTAGGATACTATCACTATGGTTGACACACTCACAGCAAATTCCCTCCTTAATGAGAGGAACAACAAACGACTTCCCCCCTAACGAAGAGGGGGCTTTCTAAAAGTACCAGACCTTCGTGAACAAAGCTTGAAGTCCTCTGACCAGTTTCATTCTTCCACCGTCAGATAGAGCTGAAGAAAAGCCATGGGAGTCCGGTGCTTTATGGCATCCTAGGGCTTGAGTTTCTTTGCGGATCTCCACCTCAGGAAGTGAACCTGTTGAAACAGTCCATCGGAAGCTTGCTGGAGTAGCTGTGGGGGGCGCTGATGCTGAGGGTCAACTAAATTGTACTTGAAAGTGCTCCGCCAAGCGTACAAGGCGTCCATGTTGGTTGTAGATAGGCGAACCATTAGCTTCCCAGATTTCTTCGCTCACATTCAGTGCTTTCTGACCGGTAGCTCGGATGTAGCAAAATGGCTTGCGGGAATTCCTCATGACGACAGCGTGTTCCATCTCCTAAAGTTGTGGAGACCATCAGAGTTGGGGATTCCTGCACAAGCTCTCGTTTATTTCACTTCTTATGTCGAGCTGTGCTTCATTATACTCGACACCAGTCGGGTTGGGCTGATGTGCGTCAACAAGGCGCAGAGACTCAGCAGAAATCAAGGGTGTCAAAACGCGGTGGGTCAGGCAACAACTAACTAAGCCAGTAGATTGCAAGGCTTTCTTCATAAGTGACCAGTGTTCTCTGGTGTTTTAAGGTGCAGGCAATCTTAGCTTCTCAGCCAGTGCGCTTCAAAAGAGTGAAAAGCAGGTCGGATCAGATCACGTCGCAATCTAGCCGACGTTGCATCGTGCCTTTTGGGTGACCACCAAAACGTATGAATAGCTTAGTGCATGGTAGAAGTCGAGGAGAGTGCTCCAGTGCGATCGGCAGGCTTGTAGACAGCCCCACCCTTTGTAGCTAAAAGCGATGTGGTTGATTTGGGTCCACCACTGACTCGATGGGGGTGGACGCCAAGTGGCGTACCAACGATTGGAACATCTGAAGCTCCTATTGGCAAGAAACAATCGACGGTCTGAGCACAAAGCCAACAACCGTTCCCCGTTTTCAGAACAACAGAAATGGAGACCATCGGAGCCTCCTGGATGCGCCTCATTCAAGGACAGCATTCATGTCTCCTGCCAAAGTCACGATGTCATCCCGCCTCGCTGTGCGTAAGTGGTCGTGCAACTCTTGACAGGTGTCATTGACTGCATCTCGGCCGCAATCTGTTCGCACGTACGCAGAGACGACAAACAAGTCGTGTCAATGAGAACGGCGGCTGTTTGCTTTACACGAACCTCTAAGTCTCATTGCACATAGCTGGCGGTCGACTGGGATCCAGTTATGTAGTGCAGCATCAGCTGCCTCATTGAGAGCCACCAACGGCAGCAACACCAGAAGCTGCAGCCTCAGATGAAAGGATTAAATGGGGATTTCAGTCGGATAACCGAACTGGAGTCTCGAATGCGAGTATCTTGAACACAGCACACTTCGATGGCTAGGGTCTCCAGTGCACGGGTTGGACAAGAGTCGGACGTAATAGGAGATAATCATCGCAAATATTCCCAAAGCAGCCTTATAGAGAGTAAAGATAGCACAGTGAAAATTTCGGCGCAATGGCTTGTCCGTATACGCATGTTAATGTTGTCGGCCCCAGGTTATATGGGTTTCAAAAATGCTTAGAAGGTCCGCAACGGAGATCTCCACTGTTTTTATGCATTTGAGCCGTTGATCTCGATATTGGGTTGGTCCGGTTGCAAGCAATAGCCCACGTATTTCACTGGTTAAGCTAAATGAGACGTGAGTTTGCAAGTAGAAGCAGCGGGTACAAGTAAATTCAAAAAGTAGGTTTCGGATGAAATGTTGCCTGCTAACCGGCGACGGCAGATGGATCAAGCGTCTGTTACTCTAAAAGGTCAGATTGAAATGCCAGATCCGTCAAGCACTTCAGCGATATACGTTAATTCGCTGTTACCCTGCTGCTTATCACGCCTGACTGCTTAAGGTGTTGTGTGGTTCTATTCCTCTCCTAGTTGCCGAGTCATGGTTCCCAGTTCACCCTTCATATTTAGCAGATCCTAGCGCCTGTTCTCATTTTATTCATCTTATATCGATCTAGATGGTTCATTTCATTTTTACAACCACTAACCAATCACTGACGTGCTCTAGTTCTGGTTGCCATCCACCCAGAATAGAAGATGAGGAATAGCGAAAAATTAACTGTAAAATAAGAACTATACAAATGAGAAAAGATTTTGTATGCAAGAACGCCACGGACTGCAACTTTAAGGCATATCACTTATCATCTCCATCCATCGTTTTGGAGAAATCTTGTCGACCCCAGCCCGGTCCACAGGGTAAGGCTTCCATATTCCCCCCTCCCATGTCATCGACTGGCCACTTCCAACCACTACTTATCTCGAAGAACAGCGTACAGCGATATTGTCGTTCTGTGACCATGCCCAAAACATGTCCCAATCACCCCAACCTATTCTGATTAAATGTCTGAATAATGGACCATAAGACGCAGCACTTTACGTCGAACCTCTGAGTTACTCCGAAAATTCTCTTACCATATTTTACCAATAATACGTAGATAACGGTGTTCAAACACCGACAGCCTTCACATACCTGCCATTTTCCCGAACCGTACAACCACTTGACTGCTGGTGGTTAAACTTGGTCTTTGATCGTTAACTGAATGTGACGCGGGTGCCACGAGTGCCTCAGATTGGTAAATACCAGTCGAGCCTTTTATATACGCGAAGGCACTTTATCCGATATACAACAACCAGGTAAGTTATAACTACCCAAATAGCCAAGTCTATCCACCTCACCCAGTTGTTCCCCTGCAAGAACAAGGTTCGACTTTGAGCTAATCCAGTCCTGCAACGGCATTTTCTACTTCGAAGGTGCAAATGCATCCCAGACACACCTATCCTTCAGACAATCGAGAAAACCTGCAACCTACTTGAATCTTCACTCAATATTGCAACGTCGTCCGCATATTCTAACTCGGACAGATTTCTGTCCGAGCAGATATCAATGCCGTTATTCTGACATGAGGATCAGGCTATTTACATTGTCATCTCAGCGGTGAAGTTGAAAAGGAAAGATGAAAGGAGCGTCTCTGACGAACACCGCTTCTCATCCTATACTCGGATGAAAGATCGCCGTAAGCACGAATTCGGCTTCGGCTGCTCGACTTCAGATTTCCTCTCTCAAACCCGTCAATGAAAGGCAGCGCCACAGAATTGCGCGATCGACTGAGTCGAATGCTGCTTCCAGATCAAGGGGGACAGAAATCATGGGTCTGCGGAACATGTGCCTTTGTTCTGAGATTCGTCGCAGATTAACGATTTGGATAATATGACTCCTACCGAGTTGGAAACGGGTTTGATTCCCACACATTTAATTTCCTCGAATATTAGGTAATTGTCTGAAGATAATGCCCATAAGCACCTCGGTTTAAGGTTAACGATTGTGCAGTTTGAACTGCACAGAACAGCTTGAATGGCGTCCTTACTAAATTAATTCCTGTTTTCCACATAGCGATCTGCCACACTTCATGTAAATCGGCATAATCATCGATTCACACCGAAACTACACCTTGACGTGGTGTGACGGCTTGCGTGCCTCCATGATCTAACGAGCTATACAGGATGGCTTATCTCAAGCCGAAGATTCAATCATGCCTAGAAGGTCAATGTGTAGAGGCCTGACGAAGTAGTCTCCTGGTACTCCAAGTCGGGGGTTGATCTGAGTTGAAAGCACAGTCAGAAAAATGAGTGGAAGAATAATTGATCCACTCAGCTTTACCCTGCTGCCTTGCGGTCAGGTTCTTGTCAGAACCAACAGCTTTAATTGAGAACCCTAATCGTTCTGCATAGCAGATGGACTCTGTAACAGTACCCGTCCATCAATCCCCAAGAGTTAAACGCCTACAAATAATTCTGTACTGCACCGGTCGTCGCGCAGGATAATCACGACCGCGCTGCCCATTGCATCGAGCAGGGGGGGGGGTAGTGATAAGTATGCTACTGCTCTGAGTTCCCGTTCTTCTGTCTCCAACCGAATCTCTTTGCCCGCCCTGCCTGCCCATAGTGTCCCCACTGACAACACGCCTGACACTCGCAACGGTTCATTATCAAGTAGTGTAGCAGAGTTTTCAGTCTGCTGGCGCACATTTTCTCAAGCCTCGTCAGCCTCTAGATCTCGGTTCCTTCATTGGTGCACTTTATTGCAGGTTGGTGAACAGGCGTGTTTGACTCTGACAGTGGACTCACTTTCGATTGATGTCTGCTGCGTCAGTGAAACACGAATTCATTATTTGAATAGAGTAATTTATACAACTGCGCCAAATGTCTCGTCAGGATATTTCCTTCACACTTCAGGGGACGAGGCAGCTCAAGCTGTGGGTCAATGTGGTGTAGGAATAGTCTTGAGGGAAAAGGCTGAAGCAGCCCTTTTAGATTGAATCCCATTCAACAGTCACTTGTGTGCCATGAGACTGCAGGTATCAGTCGGCCTCCGGGAGTATAGCAGCGTTAAGCGCCGTTTATTTGTCATCTCGGCATACGCTCCAACAGACTGTAGCACTGACATGGAGAAAAACGAGTTTTACGGTAACCTCGTCACTCTTGTTCGGAAGAGCAAACGTTCTGACATTGTAGTCGTGGCAGGTGACTTTAATGCACAAGTTGGAAAACTGAGTGCATCGGAAGCCGATTTAGGTGGGCGATGCGCCTTGCCTGCACAGCGGACAGACAACGGGGAAAGACTTCTCCAATTCTGTGCAGACAATCATTTATTCCTATCTAGTACGAATTTCCGACACAGTTCGTGTCGCGCAGTGAAATAGCGCTCTGACTCAACGGGTAGTCTGAGTCAGATTAACCGTATTGCAGTTAGCTACCGTTGGCGCGGTTCTGTCCAGAACTGTAGATCATATTGAACCACGTACGTCGACTCGGACCATGCATTAATTTCAATTCGATTTTTGCTTCAGCTCAAAGCCTATCGACTCTGGCGACAAACCCGATAGGCCACAGAACGTTTGTCTGATTTGGTTGTTCGCAACAGCTATGAACAAAAACTATGCACCGAACTAAGAACTTCGACGAGCAGTGGGATCAAATGAAGCAGCCGATGCTTTGACAACACGTTTCGCCTGTGATCCTAGGTATAGCGCTCATCAAAGACACTGGATCTCTCAAGGGTCATTGGGTCTAATGCAACAAAAATGCCAGCTCCATAACTGCAACCAGGTGAATAAGATGCGTCGGCAGCTGCAGCGTCAGTTGACGATAAGCCTTAAGAATGGCCGAGAAAACTGGTGGTTCGAGGTAGCCGAAGAGATGGAGGAAACGGCCGCTCCAGGTAACAGTCACAGTCTGTTCAAGCGTATACGCGACACTGGCGGACGGCGAATTTCGGTTGGTGAAGTCGTGTGCGACAGAAATGGAACGCTTATCTATGGTAGATAGGAAAAGCTGGACCGTTGGGCAGAGCACTTCGAGGATCAGTTTAGCTTGCCGCACGCCAACGTATTTAGGCCGACGTCTGTAGCTGCGAATTCTTGGGAGGTGTCTGTCGACCTCCACGAAGGAATCTGAAGTGGAGTCGAATAATGGACTTCTGAAGTGGGGAACAGCAGTCGATCTCGGCAAACTTCCCCAGTTCTTCGTAAACTGGATGGAGAAGCTCTGATGAAATCAATTACCCTGCTTCATGATATTTAGAACGAGGAGCGTATTTTAGTATCGTCAAGCGAGTCACTGACTGTGCCCTCTTCAAGAGAGGCACACAGAGTGGCTGTAGGAATCGTCGTGGCATTAGTTTCGTCTCGACAATTACTAACACCTTAGCTTCCATAATGCTGCACCGTTTGACATCGGTTCACGAGAGTAACCTCCGCGAACGGCAGGCCGGATTTCGTCCAGGTCGAATTTGCATCACTCTTCTGTAGTTACTAGGACCGCGCCACAAACTCGGCCGTCCTACGATCGTAGTCTTCCTCGACTTCAAAGGCGCACTCGGCTCGGTGGATTTGACCGTCCTATTCAGTGCTCTCCAACTAAGTGGTATTCCAGTGAACTTCTTGAACCTGTAGCGTGCACTGTACTCGCCATGTGAGTGTATACAGTGAACAGTCAAGTTCATTCGAAACAACTAGTGACGTTCGACAAGCATGTCCCATTCCTCCATTATTGTTCAAATTCGTCATGGGCGAGGTAGTGCGGAACGCTTTAGATGGTCTTCTGGATGTAGGAGCCCAACTGACAAATCGTGGAGCTGTGCGATCTGGATTACGCAGATGAAGTCGTGTGGCTGTTCGAATCCGCGGACCATGCACTCGACGGACTGTCGATGTCTATAGCTCAATTCGGCATGTGCTTTGCACCTTCAAAGTGTTGTTACGCTACTGGACGAAAGTGGTGTCGAACTTGATGCTGGATGAAGAGGAACCAACGATTGTGGACTATTTCATTTACCTTGGTGGCTTCGTGTCGAACGATGGTAGCTCGGCATTGGGGGTAAATACGCGTATATCCAGAGCTGAAGCAGCCTACGCTGGACTGAAACACTCGTGGCGTCGGCCTGATATTTCACTGAAGTTGAAAGGTCGTGTGTACTGTGCCGCAGTGCGCTCAGTCCTGTTGTAAGGTTGCGAGGCATGGAATACTCGTGTGGCAGATGTTCGTCGCTTCTAGGTTTTCGACCACTGATATCCACGTAGTATGGCTAGGATTGGATGGAGTGACCGAGTGAGTAATATGTAGGTCAGGAAGCTAGTACTAGGTGCCAACCTTATCTCAACGGTTAGAACTTAGTAGACTACGCTGGTTGGGTTACGTGTTGCGTATGGCGAACACTCGTCTACCATGCCATGCCCTATTTAGGGTTCCTCCCGAGGAATGGAAAATGCCATGTGAAGGCTGGCAGATAACGTGACAGAGTGGGATGAGAAAATGTACAGCAAACATAGGTAAAGTATTTGCCTCATGTGTTCGTGGTCGGGATCCCAAGGACCCGTCAACTAGCTGACTGGAGATACTGAAGGATATGGCAGTGAACCATGAACAGTGACGATCGTGTTGCCATCTATCGAATCAGAATGATTGAAAGAGTGTGTTTGTGCAATTAGACTGTTGCGTGTGTTGGCTACAGCAGCATCTTCTATTTTCCTGGTTGTGTAGGTCCACTTCCTGTTCCAGTTGGATATTCACTGTTTTTATTAAAATATGTAACTTTGGAGGAAGGGCAGCTGTCTCTGAGGCTTTCTGTGTGGTTTAAGGCTAAACGATGATGATTCCATGGGTCATTAGCGGTCTATTCTGTTTCCTAGATTGACTCGAAAAGTGTTGGTAACTTTGATGGCAACGCTTCGCCACCATCTTTGAAGAGAGATGGGAACTGTCCATCTGGTCCAACTGCTTTACGCCTTCCCAGAAATCCGATCTCCCTCACTATCATCCTGCATTGGTTCACTCGCAAGCACAAGTGGGAGGGTCACTGTGGCTGTTAGGCAACTAAGCTACTTCCTAGTGTTCTTCGCTACGCTCCAGCCGACCGACGCTCCTGATGGTAAATCACTGTGCCGTAGAATTTCCTAATCACTCGGTTTGCGCTCGACTTTCGTGAACTTGCGTTCCTAATCAGTCGTTTAAGGTTGCCGCAACCTTTTACATTTCCTCACATTTTCTTATCTACTGCTGCTCTCAGTCACTTGACGTCTCAGGGATCTACGCGTCGTCACATTGTATGTTGCATCCGGAGGGGCGGATTTCCGGGCATCTAATAATACAATTGAAGTCGAGAATGTCCATCGGTTCTGAGGTTTATGCGGGAAGCAGCTTTGCATGGCGGTTGCTGCTGAGTACAGGGCCTCTTCCATCTGTTCCCAGTGTTCGCTTGGATCCTGAGCATTTTGTTGAGGCAACAGCTGCATTGAGAGTTCCGATTTGAACTGAAGTCGGCGATTATCGTCTAGAAGCGGATGTGGAAGACCAATGGCTTAAGTGCTGGTGTGACTACAGACTAGGGGCAAATAAAAGCGAGTTCAGAGCAAACTGTGATCTAAGTTCATAAATGTGGACCAAAATGACCAGCGATCTTCAATTGATCCAGGTCATCGGTGATCGATGGAAGTGCGACCAATCTGAGCCAATCATGTGTGCTGGCCTGCTCTGTATTCTGGTGATGCTAACTTGGATAAACTGGATATGCATTTGTTTTACTTCTTTCCGAAGCATCATCATTTGGTTGGAGTTTACCTTGATGCTGAGAATGACCATTGACATATACACGCGCGACGATTCGGGATTCGTCTGCTTCTCTTTCCTACTTCTCTCTGGGTTCAATGAAAAGACATCTGGCTGTTCGATGATTCTTCACTGACATCCATTTCAGAGTTATTGGCCCATCGACAGACAAGTTGCCTCGCTGTTTCCTTTCTGCTGCTATTACTTTGTTTTTTCGTTAATCGGGGGTTTGAAGCACTACGCGCCCCTATTGAGTAGTAAAAAACGAAGACCACTACTGCAGGTTGTTGACATTTCCTGTTACCCTTTTCAACCACTTACGTAAAATAATTCGTCAATTATGTTACTTTCTGAGGTTGCCTCAGCAGTTTCTTTCACAGTAACCCTTGTCCATGTGTCGTGAAGCTTCTCTTTTAGGAACATCATGATAATGCTGCGTGGTGACGTGGTATTATGACTTGCCCGCCTCCGGTATTTGAGGTCGGCTTGCTTGCTCCAAAGATCCGGTCATGTTTTGCAGGCAATGAGTGAAGGCCAGACGAAGTTCACTTTTAACGAATCGGTTTCTTGGGCAACATCTGGTCCTGCAAGGCCAACTCCTCAATCCCCGGCGAACATAGTTCATGAATCAGTTCACCGGTTGAAAAACTTCCACTAGATTGGCTTAAAATGCGAGGTTTCCCAAGATTAAGATAATTCGTCGCATCCAGAACAATGTGGCTTGAATATGAACTAAGATGACTTGAAATATATGTTAGTAAATAAATATCCTGGTTTATTGTTTGAACGTGGGAAAGCTTGTTGTTTTCTCCTGAGTTAGCTGACCACCTTATCTTACCAAAATATTGTTCCCATTGCCCACCATAGCAATTTTTTGTCGTCTTTTTTTCAGAGTTAAAAAAGCTCTGTTGGATCTGTGCCAACGCTGTATATCGTTTGCTTTTTTTCAGATGAACGGGTTACGTTTGAGACTTTTGTTCCAATTTACCAAACATTAGCAAAAGAACAGAAAGAAATAAACCCTGAAGAATTCATTGAGGGATTCCGCGTTTTTGATAAAGAATCTAATGGCCACATTAGTGCTGCTGAATTACGTCACCTGTTGACAGCTCTGGGGGAACGTTTAGATGAACACCAAGTGGATCAACTTCTTGCAGGAATGGAAAACAGTCAAGGTTTGGTACCTTATGAAGGTAAATATTTTGCTGCATTTTTAAGCTTCTAAATACCAGTAACAAAATGTAACTCGCGTGAACATTATATATATATATATATATATATATATATATACTAGTTGAGTGGTATCTGGATGAGTGGACAAAATTTACCTAAAAACAACTGATTTTGCGGTTATTCCCCCCCGTGAGATATGCGCACGTAAGACTCCTGTCCAAATATCCTTATACTTGAGGGCTGAATTAGTATATCTCATCGTATATATATATATATATATATATATATATATATATATATATCCCAACTAACAAATAATTATCAACTAGTTGCAGTTGTGGTTTTTGTGGTCAACGAAGAGTTTCCATAATCACTCCTGACGACATATTCGACTCTGGCGAAACAACAATTTGGAATGTACAAGTAGAAGGATATTTAGACAGATCACAGCATACGCATACTTGGCCATTGGTAATAACCACAAAACTTTACGTTTGTCTCCTCGAGAATTTCGTTCACTCATTGGCATTTTACAAAATTCATATACAATCTTTCAGAACCGGGTGAATAGATGTGTTATTCGTATGTTCATCGAAAACGTTTTAGTGTTTCTTTAATTTTCCCACGTTTGTTTTTGCGGAGCGCGAGCACTGAAGATAAGTCATGTAACATTATTTATCGCGTTTTCATTCCTTAGTTTTTGTCGTAGTTGACAAATAACATGGCACTAAGAACAGTCCAAGTTTTGATTTTGAGTTCATTTTAGTCCACGGGCAAAGGTTTCACTTTTCATTTCCATACATGCAATTAGACTCGCGTTGCTGATTGGAAGTATTCGTGATGAAAATTGAACAAATCTAGCTGTCAGAATCTGAAGGCAATGAGAGTGGGTCTTTCCGATTTTAGTGTGGTCTTCAGCTGATTTATCTTACTTTCCCAGTGGCAGCTCAAGGGACTGGATTCAAAAACGGTATAGACGATCTGGAATCGAAATCCGTGACATAAATGTGTTCATCGGATTTCCACAGTCCTCAATTCTTGCGCATCTTATAGGGACATGGAGGTTTATCTATTCGCATAAGTGTTGACTACGAAAGAAGTGATTTATGGGTAGAGTTCGAGTTAAATTTAGCAAAATCTGATGCTTTTTTCTGCTTTAGATGCACCCTCGGGGTTTTACAGTTTGAACATTGAGTTAGATGGGCGGAAATTAAAAGTAGATAAGCACTGATTGCAAGTAACTTCCAATAACTTGTGACATGTAACGGAATGAATATTTAATGACTGGTTTACTGAAGTCCTAAATAAGTAATACAGCCATCCTTATTTCTGGATCTTTTTTTCTCAGCGTTTGTTCAACGGATATTGAGTTGAATCATGATTGTATCAGAACGGTTCCGTTTCGCTTTACGTTCTCATCATTTGGACGACTCTTTTGCAAGTATGTTTGCAATTGCAACCACCCTTGACCCACTTCCTGTTGGTTTTTAAAATATAACCTTCAACAATTCACTACCATCTCAAATAGTTCTGATTTCCTTCCAGAATTGGTTGGTTTTGCTGTCCTGACGTCTGCCTAAACAATCCGGGAGTTTGGTCAATCTGTCCATATTTCCAGACTTCTCTTTTGCACCCAAAGATAATTCAAAAGCCGCGATTTTTTTTAACCAACTTGTGATTAGGGCAAGTTTTATTCCCTCCTATTGATCGCAGTTTGTCTGTGTAGAACGTTATGATTTTCTGCACCGATGTAGGCGTTCATATAGTCAAAGTCGCAACTAGTTAGCCTACTCCATTTTTGTTTTAGCGGTACGCACGTTGCATGTGATTTAAGACTGCCTCCCACATTGTGGATGCTTGTGTGTAAGCACGTTGCATCCACAAGTTCACGTGACCCTTGTTTTCTGCAAGGTGAACCCATTCGCACAATGCTCCATGGATTTGCATTGCATACAAGGCATTTCACTCTATTTGTACTTAGTGAAAGATTGTGTCAGGCGAAGTACATACTCACGGGCCTGCAAAGTGGCCTTTTCACAAAGGTCGGTTTCCGTCTACCTGAGTGTTGCATGATTCGATCAATAATCTAGCCATATTGGGTTTCATTTGGCGTATACTGGAAATTTCCAGTAACCCGATCATATTGCATATCAGCTCAGTTTTCTCTACAGATGCAGTGGAACAATTTGGCGCGCGGTTGTTCTGTCCACTATCTCAAGTAGGTGACCATTCGCGCATAAGGAGCGAGGAATGTTGTGAAGACAGAAATCCGATTTGAATTTGAATATATTCATGATTGGCGAGTTGCTCGGACTAGTTTACTCACTTGCACCTCAGATCATTTAAGTGTTTTATGCGCACCGAGGGCTCAAATTCTGCTCCCACATAACCAAATAGAAATTTTCGAGGTGGGAAACAATGCATTCGACCTGGTCGGATGGTGATTAATCGCTTAATCCAATTGTTTTTTTTACGTTAGTTAGTTACTGGGCTGTTCAAAGCTTTCAGAAATACGGATCAACTATGAGTTTAGATGCAAGGATGGGAATGCATGAGAAGTGGAAGTATATTTCAGGTTTAACGACCGCTGACATTGAACCTGTCTTCTGGTTTTGTCTACGACCGTCTGTTCAGAAATGATTAAGGTAATAAATGGAGTAATTATGATGGGCGATATCTCCAGCACAAGAATTCCATAAGCACACACCACACGGGCAGAGAATCATACTCGCGGGAGGTTGGGATTCCACACACGCTAAACAATCTTCTTTGATTTCCACAGGAGCCCCTTTCACTTTCCTTTTAAATCAGTGTGATTCAATCCTACCATCAGCTCTTCGGAATATCCTTTTTCTATACTGCTTCATCATCATCATCGTTCAGCCTTAAACAGCAAGGCGAGCCCCATTGACCGCTGCCGTCTCCCCAAGGTAACATATTTCTATAAAAAGTAAATATCCAAGGGTAATAGAGAGTGGACGCACACGGGGAGGAAAAGATAAGAATGCTGCTTCAGCCAACACACGGAACACAGTCTAACTCTGAAAAAGCACCATTTCAACCATTCTGACTCCGAAGAAAATGGCAGCACGATCGCCACTGTTCACGCTTTGCTGACATATCCTTCAGTTTATCCAGCCAGCTTGTTGACGGGTCCTTGGGATCCCGACCACGAACACATGAGGCAAATACTTTACCTATGTTTGCTGTACATTTTCTCATCCCACTCTGTCACGTTATCTGCCAGCCTTCACATGGCATTTTCCATTCCTCGGGAGGAACCCTAAATAGGGCATGGCATGGTAGACGAGTGTTCGCCATACGCAACACGTAACCCAACCAGCGTAGTCTACTAAGTTCTAACCGTTGAGATAAGGTTGGCACCTAGTGCTAGCTTCCTGACCTTACATATTAACTCACACTCGGTCACTCCAATTCCAATCCTAGCCATACTACGTGGATATCAGTGGATCGAAACCTAGAAGCCGAACGAAGTAGTTCTAGCCGAATCACGAGTATTCCCATCTGGCCTTACTCATACCTTACAACAGGACTAGCGCACGCGCGCCACATACCACACGACCTTTCAACTTCAGTGAAATATCAGGCCGACGCCACGAGTGTTTCAGTCCAGCGTAGGCTGCTTCAGCTTTGGATATACGCGTATTTACCCCCAATGCCGAGCTACCATCGTTCGACTCGCAGCCACCAAGTTAGGTGAAACAGTCTATAATCATTAGTTCGTCTCCGCTCAGCACTAGGTTCGGCACTATTTTCTTCCAGTCCTGCAACAATACTTTACATTTTGAAGGTGTAAAACACATACCAAACCGAGCAACCAACCTCGAGAGTCTATCTAATACGCGTTATGTATGGTCCGCGGATTCGAACAGCCACACGACTTTATCTGCGTAACCCAGATCACACAGCTTCCCTCAATTTCCCAGTTCGACTCCTACATCCCGGAGATCTCCTAAAGCATATTCGATCACCTCATCCATGACGAAGTTGAACAGGAATGGAGAGATGGCACATCTTTGTCGGTCGTCACTAGTTGTTTCGAATGAACTTGATAGTTCACCGTGTACCCTCACGCGACTATAGGTATGCAATTATAATGCTCGTAACAGGTTCACGAACTTCGCTGCCATACCCTTCCTGCGGACAGCACTGAATAATGTTGCCCGATCCACTGAGTCTAAAAACCTTTCAAGTCCAAAAACAGTATGATCGTAGGACGGCGATGTGTGGCGCGTTTCTAATAACCGCCGAAGAGTGAATAGCTGGTCGATGCAACTTCGACCTGGACGAAATCCGGCGGATATTACTCTAGCGAG
Source organism: Fasciolopsis buskii (assembly GCA_008360955.1). Taxonomy (NCBI): domain Eukaryota; kingdom Metazoa; phylum Platyhelminthes; class Trematoda; order Plagiorchiida; family Fasciolidae; genus Fasciolopsis; species Fasciolopsis buskii. Next base: position 10,245 of record LUCM01004757.1, on the reverse strand, counting down.
TCGGTGTCAAACGCTGCAGCATTATGGAAGCTAAGGTGTTAGTAATTGTCGAGGTGAAACTAATGCTACGACGATTCCTACAGCCACTCTGTGTGCCTCTCTTGAAGAGGGCACAGTCAGTGGCTCGCTTGACGATACTAAAATACGCTCCTCGTTCTAAATATCATGAAGCAGGGTAATTGATTTCATCAGAGCTTCTCCATCCAGTTTACGAAGAACTGGGGAAGTTTGCCGAGATCGACTGCTGTTCCCCACTTCAGAATCAACGTACGTGGTCCAATATGGTCTGCAGTTCTGGACAGAACCGTGCCAACGGTAGCTAACTGCGATATGGTCGATCTGACTCAGACTACCCGTCGAGTTAGAGCATCGTGTAACTGCGCGACATGAACTATGTCGGAAGTTCGCACTAGATAGGAATAAATGATTGTCTGCACAGAATTGGAGAAGTCTTTCCCCGTTGTCTGTTCGCTGAGCAGGCAAGGCGCACCGCCCACCTAAGCAAGCTGCCGATGCGATACGTTTTCCAACTTGTGCATTAAAATCACTTGCTACCACTGCGAAGTTACGAAACGGTTGATGAGACCAGATTCGGTTAGGTGAATTGCACTATTCGAATCCTGTTATGTTGCCGAGTTTGGTTGGTCTATGCACACACTGAAGCACAAGACACATGTACTCGCGACGCACGATATCACAGGAGCGAACACAGCCTGTGGTCTAGTCGGACACGAACACACGCACAGAGGTTGGAGACACAAATGTTCGGGCTCAAGACTCAAGGCCCGTAGTCGCACAACGAATGGGACAGATCTGCTGCTCCCTTGAATGAGCAGCCACACACGGAACAATAAGCGGCGCGAAATACGAACAGCTAGCCCAGCCCGCTAGCGGGATAGAGAAGACGAACACAGAGTACTGCCGCGCGTTTATTGGTGACCCACCAATACAAGTCAAGTCAGAATTCAAGTGAGCTCTATCGTTTATATAGTTTTGTTGGGTGGCCTTGATCGATGTGTGGACTAGCCAATCACAGAACGGGCTTTTGTGAATCATTTCGTGGACATATAAAAATATTCAACCGCACAATATTTAAAATAACGTCAATTTCGAAATATTGAGAAAAGGATAGATTCTTTTGGAAAATTGGTATCAGGAATGAAATCTACGGCTCCAAAAACCTTGGAATGGTCATCGACCATAACAAATCCTGAGTACATGTTTCACTGACGCAGCAGACATCAATCGAAAGTGAGTCCACTGTCAGAGTCAAACACGCCTGTTCACCAACCTGCAATAAAGTGCACCAATGAAGGAACCGAGATCTAGAGGCTGACGAGGCTTGAGAAAATGTGCGCCAGCAGACTGAAAACTCTGCTACACTACTTGATAATGAACCGTTGCGAGTGTCAGGCGTGTTGTCAGTGGGGACACTATGGGCAGGCAGGGCGGGCAAAGAGATTCGGTTGGAGACAGAAGAACGGGAACTCAGAGCAGTAGCATACTTATCACTACCCCCCCCCCTGCTCGATGCAATGGGCAGCGCGGTCGTGATTATCCTGCGCGACGACCGGTGCAGTACAGAATTATTTGTAGGCGTTTAACTCTTGGGGATTGATGGACGGGTACTGTTACAGAGTCCATCTGCTATGCAGAACGATTAGGGTTCTCAATTAAAGCTGTTGGTTCTGACAAGAACCTGACCGCAAGGCAGCAGGGTAAAGCTGAGTGGATCAATTATTCTTCCACTCATTTTTCTGACTGTGCTTTCAACTCAGATCAACCCCCGACTTGGAGTACCAGGAGACTACTTCGTCAGGCCTCTACACATTGACCTTCTAGGCATGATTGAATCTTCGGCTTGAGATAAGCCATCCTGTATAGCTCGTTAGATCATGGAGGCACGCAAGCTGTCAAGTTAAGGTGCGGTTCCCCATAACATTAACACCATGCGCAATGTCAACTAGTCTGTTGTCACGAATGTCTTGCATCCTTTTTGTGCAGCACAACACAATGGAATAACATTTTAACAAGTTGTGGTGACCTGCTTACCTCCATGACCCAGCGAGCTATGCACGATTTCTTATCTCGAGTCAAAGATTCTGTCATGACCGAAAGGTCAGTGAACGGAGAACTAACGAACTGGTCTCCTGGTTTTCCAGGTCGGGGAATAATATGAGCCAGCAGCTCAATCGCGGAAAAATTTGTGGGAGGGTAGTTTGGGTTCTCATTCCGCCAAAACCCGTTCCCTTGGGGATGGATTCCTGGTAGATCTAAAGGATTTGACTGAGAACACATGACATTTTCTCCAGTCCTTTTACTTTGTCGTTTGGCAGCTCTGCTTTTTTGTTATATATGGAATGAACCTAAACTGGGTTACCGTCTCCTAATTGCCAAGCAGCTTCTCTTGGGACAAGAGACAATTCAATCAGTATGCAACCAGCTTTAAAGTGGAGTAGTACCTTCGACTGGAAACACTGGGAACGAATCCGAATTCGGTTACATACTCGAAAATATAGCGACAGGTTTTGTAGATTTGACGTCTATTCTGAAACTCGCGATAGGTGATTTCGGAAAACATTTTCTCTAAAATTATTTTACTCCAGTGACGCACGACTGTAGCGAATTACTCCTTGTACGCGGATACAATTGAAACATTCGAAAAATTGTTTCTTAAACCCCCAAATGAATTCTTTGCTCTCTATCTACTCGCTACGTACAAACATGAAGCGGGCCAGAGTTTCGATTGACATTTTCAAAGATTGAAATCCCTAGTTAAAAACTCATTTCCAGGTCGTGGTGACTGCTCAAAACGAAAATGGTGCAGTAGCAGAACCGAGTTCGATTTGTATCGAAATTACGATACGCCATGTGGATTGCTTTCATGTTGACTTTTGTTGTTCAGTAAACACAGTGTAGCGCAAATAGTTGCTGACTTGTCGGCGTTTCGGTTATTGCGTATAACCTTCCTCATTCATTTGTTTATATACCAGTCTTGAGAAAAGTTATCCGCGACAACTGAAACGTTGACAAGTCAACAACTATTTCGACTGCGCTATGTTACTGAACAGTAAAAGTTCACGTGAAAATGATGTTATTCGCGATGCCTTCATAAGTGGAATGCAACCCAGCGGTGTGTGGTTAGATCTTCTAACTGCTCTAGAAGTAGCTCGTCCTTTAGGAGAAGCTCGACAACTCCCAGGGTTTCCAGGCGCTGCCGATGAGTATGCAGTTTCGGCCGCAACCCTTTTCAAACCAACTGATAAGCATTTCCTGACTATAATAAAAACAGCGGCTTATCCGTGTAAACAACGACGGCGGTGGTTAAGATAATGTTACTTCTGTGCGAACGATAAACGCTTTTGTGTCGAGTTCCCAGCTAATCATGCGATTTGTAGCAGGAGGGACATTTCAACGTACTTGCATGCCACTTCCAAAGGAACGCACAACCTCAGCTACGACGTTTATGCTCTCAACCCTAGCCAACCGACCTGCCTCGGGTTTGTCTTTCTGTTGTTCTAATAAAGGTCACTGTGGACAGGCCAGCTGGAAAGCTCTGATATGGTGCCATACCGACTTTCTTCGTGGTGATAGCTTCACTTACCCAATTGGCACTGCTTTGTTAAAACTTAAGGCCTAATTGTAAACTATTTCAACTAAAGGGCGGATTTGTACACAGGATGATGAGAAAGTCATTTAATCAGAAAGTCAAAACTTGTCCCGCTCAAGTTATAGTAAAGACCAAAGGAACACAAAACAGTAGTCAGCTACAGCCGAGTTATTAATCAATGTACGCTAGTGGACGCCTATACACCACCAAGAGTAGAAGAAATGGCACCCAACATGTCACGGTATGTTTTAGCGTCCTGGACTTAAGAAGCGCGTACCACCAAATCGCTATAGCAGAACGAGGTTGCGCATACTCTGTTGCTGAAGTCTGTGTTAGATTACACCGGTTTTGAAGGATATTATTTGGAATGATAAATAATGTTTCTTGCTTTCAGCATAGTATCGACAGGACCATTGACGACGAAGACCCAAGAGACTGCAGCCCAGATGTAATCAAGGACACTATGCCGAAAGCTGCACGACAACAAGGCGTACAACAAAGCGGGCTGACATTGTGTTTTGGCAGGGGACACGAATGCTAGAGTAAGTCGGCTGTCCTCCAGTGAGCCTTATCTAGCAGGTCCCTTTGGTTTTGATTACTGTCGTCCTGAAAACAAGGATCGGTCGTTGGCTCTGTGCTCAGACCATCAGTTGTTTTTCGCTAGCTTCAGATGTTCTAACCGCCGATAAGCCACCTGGCGTCCGTCTTCTTCGAGTCAGCGGTAGACCCAAATCAACCACATCACTATTAGCTACAAATGCGAGGACTGTCTACAAAACTTCCGGTCGTACTAGAGCGCTCCCCTCGACTTTGATCATGCGTCAGTATGCACTAAGCTGTCTATGTGCGATAATGGACGCCCAAAACGCAGGGTACGGTTAGATTGCGACAAGCTGTCTGACCCGACGCTTCTACCAATCTTTCGAAGCACAAAGGCTGAAAAACAGCTTGTCTCCACCTCAAAACATTAATGAGCACTGGTCGCTTTTCAAGAATGATTTGCATTCTGCTGACTTAGTGAGTTGTAGACTGAACCATCGCGTTGACAGTGGATTTCTCCTGAGTCTCTGCGCTTTCTTGACGCCGGCCGGTGGCAAGTGCAACAAAGCACGGCTCGTGACGAGGCGTGAACTCAGTGCAAGCTTGCTCAAGGATAGCGAGATCTGGTCGTCTCAGTGAGCTTTAGAGATGGAACATGTTGCTGTAACGGGAAATTCTTGCAAGCTGTCTCACCTCATCCGAGCTACCGATATGAAAGTATTAGGCATGAGTGAAACGATCTGTGAAGCTGACGGTTCGCTTATCCACAACCATGAGTAACGTCTCGTATACTGAGCGCAGCACTTTCAGACAATTTGGCTGGCCCTCATTGACAGCGCCCCCCCCCCGTAGATATTCCGGTAAGCTTTCGGGAGGCTCTTACAAGAGATCCACCAACTGGAGTGGGGATTCTCAAAGAAATCTGAGCCTCAGGACGTCATAAAGCGCTAATGGTTCTGATAGGCTTTCACCAGCCCTATTCAAAGATGAAGGGATGGAACTGATCAAATCTGGTACTCCGAGGAAGTCCCCTTCTCATGGAGGAAGTCGATCGTCGTTCCCGTCTTCAAAAAGGGCATGCGCAGTTACTGCACTAACCATAGGGATATTAGTCTAATCCCAATAGTTTCATGGATGCTATCGTCCTCCATTATTCGCAGGTTGTACAACACGCATAAAGGGCAATCTCATGAGAAACAGGTGGGGTTTCGCGCTAGTCGTGGATGAGCCGATCAATTTTGCACCCTCCGACACATGTTAGAGCACCGTTCTACTTTCCAAAAGTCAACGATCATCGTGTTTTTGAATATTCTTCCAGCCTTTGACTCTGTTGATGGGTCTGCAATATGGCACTATTTGTTGAGGAATGGAGTACCGGAGAAGTAGGTATCGTTCTTCAAAGAGCTGTAATGTCACATACGTCAAGGGAGGGTTAGGGCTTATGGCCAGTTTTAGCCTCCCTTTGTCCTCTCCGGTGGAATACAGTAAGGCTGCCCTATATCTCTATTTCTTTTCAAATTTTCCACAGAGTATGTTCTGCAGAACGGTTTTTCTAGTCTTTTAGAGAGTGTAGTTAAACTCCTCTCAAGGAACACAGATTTGATTTAGAGTATGCCGATATAGTCTTGCTGTAACAATGCACAGGCAATTCAACGCGCGTAACAGCGCATGGTGATTTCTAGCTACGGTATGTGCTTCGCACTTACAAAAGGCAAGGTACTTACTCGAGACTAACGGGTCTGTGCCTGCACTCTTTGTGGTGATCGGTTAGACGTAGTCAATAGCTTCAAGTACCTCGGGAGCCTGATCACACTTGGCGCATGTGTTGAGGAGGAGGTCACATCACGAGTTGCGAAAGCCGGAGCAGCTTTCGCGAACCTACGACACTTTTGGTGTCGCAATGTCCTCCGGTTTACCTTCAAGGGAAGGGTGCGCAGCGTCACAGTTCGTAGTGTTCAGCTTTACGGTTGCGAGACCTGGCCTATCCGCGTTGGGAGGGCCCGGAAACTTCCTGTTTTCGATTAACAAGGTCTTCGAAGCATTGCTTGTCTCGTGAGAACATCGGGTGAACAATTATGAGGTGTACCGTCATATGTTGAATACAGACAGTAGTCCTCTAACTGAGCTAATCGCTCTGCGTCGCCTTCGGTGGCTTGGACACGTATTGCGTATGCCTGCTCATTGTCTACCTTCTCGTGCTCGTTTTGCACGTGCTGGACAGGACTGGAAGAAGCGACGCTGCGGTTAGGCTGACTTGGCACAGAGGTATGAAGAAGTTAGCTCCGGTTGGTGCCTGCCGCCTTCCTGATTAGGGCCCAGAAAGTTGGAGACGCTGGGCGATATGGCTCAGAACCGAAGTCATTGGTGCGAATACTGTGGCCCGTTTGTATTTCTTGATTCTTCTGCCTCATTCACAACGTCTCTAAGGGCTACAAACGGAAGTCAATTTTTCCTGACAGTTTGTGCCCGTTCGAGATAACTGAGTTAGAAATGATCGGAGCGGGTGTAAAAAATTTCAAAAAGACGGCAAAAGTCTAAGTGCCTAGTAGGATGAACCCAAGGCACTAAAAGACCACCATGTGAAAAAGTGAAAATCCGTCCGAGTGGCCACCTCATTTAACATCTGCCTCTTGCGACGTTTGTGGCGGCAACATTTTAAGAATTATCAGCTGTGCATATCCACCGCGCCCGAACTGGGACGCGAACCCGAACAAGGACGAACGATTCTGAGTCGAACGCCTTAGCCATTACGCCACCGGGCAGGCTCTGAACGGTTTGTTGAACTTTACCACATGATGTTGAGCGATGATATCACATGGTGAATTATTTCATGAAAACATTCAATCTCCTACTAATAAAATGTATTTTGTGAATTGTTGGTTAGTGTAGGTAATCTTAATACGATCAGCTCCCTTAAGAGATCCGCGACAGGAAATGGAGTTAAATATATAGGGTTTAAGTTATGAAAACAATTAAAGATCCATTCTAGTTGGAAAAATGAGTACTCGTAAGACCAAAGACGACCAAAATACAGAGAAAATTGGTGTAATCGACCGAAATTTGAGAAATAGTCGACGCATCCCAGTTAACTATCTGTATGATATTCGGGCCAAATAAGAGCAGTCAGAGGCACAATTAGGCAGAAATTGCTGACATGTTTAGATTGGAATCTGGTTATGGATAACTATTATATGCCGCTGATAAGTTAGGAGTGGACTGTGTTGGTGCCACCGCCTCGTTCTCCATATAATGCAAAATCACTCTCGTGATATCCACCAAACCTAGTTGGGTCCTGTCTTTCCATCGGAGCCACTAGGCTCACGCATTTTGTGAAGAAAATTGTATCCAGCTGAGTGTCCATTGGATTGAGCAGGGTCTGGCTGCATCACAGGCTTGCTCATTAGAGGACGAATGTTGTTCCGGATTTGTAAGCTTTCATGAGGACGTTTTGCTCGTTTGGGAGGGTTGGAAACATTAATCATCCCATCAGTTCAGTTCTATGAAGCAATAAACCGAACACACATTTCAATCGCCGCACTTCTCAACGAGTGAACAGTATTTAGTATTCGAAGCGGAGAATGTGAAATTCTTTATGTAAGAATGAATTCCCCCTGTGGTTCATCAAACGTCCGACTGGCTTATTATCTAAATTAACTCGGTGATGCAATTGTGAATGTTCGAGTTAGTAATTCATAGAACTTTATGAGGCTCTGTCAGGGTTCCAAATCGTCCGGATTCCCTAGACGCTAGTGTGCGACAAAGACAAAGCTTGTTCTTGGAACTGTCGGCTGATCTACTGTAAAAATATGACCAGCATTATTGGAGTGCCACTTTTAACGGTGACTTGCCGATATGCTGTTTCGTAAGAAATTGTTAGAGTGAAACACGGAACTTCTTTGGGAGACTGCCGATTCTTTACCATTGATTGATACTTTAGAATGAAAGGAATATCCTGGTTGCCACAGGGAAAATGTCTCCCTCTCTGCAATGGATTCTATGTTGATTTGTTGGTAAGGATTTTCGCATTTTATTTGTTTGAGATTGAACAACTTGGACGGGAATAGGAGAGCAGGTCAACTTCGTCGGAGAATTTCCTTCTACAGGTTACCATATGCCATTTATTCGTCAACAAAGTTAACCTGTTCTTAGATTGAAGAGTTCAACATTTTCTGCTATTGATTAGGGTAATTATATTCTGTGCTTTTTTATGCAATTAACTCATGCCATATATCTGGTCAATCTTGAAACGGTTAAATATTATTCAAGTCTATTTTGACGAAGAACAATGCATAAAATGTCGATGATAATCTGGGACGGTAATTGAGGAGAACACTTCTGTTGTTAGATGTCAGTAAGTATAAGTAACATTTTGGTCATTTTTGAATATGGTTAATTTCCATCATGAAAACATGTTCCCGACTTGGTTTATTCGTTTGATATGATGTAATTGGTGGCCTTGTTTAGTTTGAAGTACTGAAAAATTTAAACTCAAAATTTTAATCGGCCGATGCTTTGAAGTCAGTTTCTTAATCCCTGCATTGTGGTACCCGAGGGTTTTACTGTTTCTCGCTCACCGCTTCATTATCACGGTAGATAGTAACGAAACCTGTACCTTGAAAAGTCGCTCCTGTAAAGCCAAATGCGATTTGTTAGGAAAATGGAATATGGATGTTAGTGTGCGTTTATCGGAAATTGTAAAAATGTTAACCTCATCGACCTGTTTATTGATAAACGGACGATTGTGGGTATAAATAGGTGTTATACCGGAAACCACGTCAGTTGCGCTCTCATGGCTGTTCGTGCGGACGCGACTGCTGTCTCTATAGATGATTCCGATGATTTCCCACGTTATGTTCGTTCAGTTTATTCCAGTATTCCAGAGTTTGAAAATGATTTTCGAGTTTTTCAGCGTCAAATGCTTACGTCATTTTATAAATGTTACAGTGTTAGCTCGGAGAATTGGCTCCGAGAGCATCCTCGCTCTCTTCCCTCTTCTTTTCCCTACTGTCGCATCAAGTATTGCTGCGTCCACAAACGTCACAGACGTTTGACAACGAGTCCTAGTTTGGATCGAAACGTCAAGATAAACGTATTAAATCAGTGTACGCCTTCTCAACTTTAATATATATATATATATATTTCAATCGCGCGCCTAAAATTTGTTTTTCAATTTTTGAGCAAATCACAAACAGAAAACACAAAAAAGTCATTTTCACCATTATAGATTTAGGATATTAACTAGAGGTTTTTTTTATTTTTCTGAACCAAATAACAATAATGTTATCCTACTAACATCGCTCCTTCTGATTCATCACTTTTTCACCATCTTGCCAACGACTAACAACTAGCATTTAACACCGACCGTTACCAGCTATCGCGAGGTGGACAGTTTGCATTAATCGGTTATCGCGCGTGGACGAGATCCTTCCAATGACCGCAAAACATGGCAGTTTCGTGAAGATGGACAATTCGTCAATACCATCACGTTAACAGTGGAAGCGATTTACGCAGCGTTCTTAAATGACCTTGGCGCAGGGTGAACTTTGATGCAAATCAAGATCCTACCTAAACGAAAATATTTCCACCGCAGATCAACGATGATTAGTAGTTCCTTGTTAAAGCAAAATACCCCGGTTAACAAATAAATTTCCTCAGCCTGTAAATACATACATAATCCCGAGCAGAATACCCGATGAAATAAAAGTTTCTGTTCGACAAGCGAATTTGTTACAATTTATGATTTACAGCAATGGTAAATCCAACGGTCCTAAAATTGTTTATGGAGTTTTCATGCTCCAGCAAGACATCATTTTTCATGACCAGATGCGTCTACTTAGACAACCAAACTCAGTAATATCTAACTATCTTCGTTGCGATCTACGAACATAAATAAACCTTTGAATACATTCGTAGTATTTGCTAATCCTTCTCTGCACCTAGCAATTATTATTTGTCACAACCAGCCTGCACCTTGAAGCGGTGTTACGGGTTGCGTGCCAACATGATCTAACGAGCTATACAGGATGGCTTATCTCAAGCCGAAGATTCAATCATGCCTAGAAGGTCAATGTGTAGAGGCCTGACGAAGTAGTCTC